>JAQFXP010001026.1:0-22242 GCA_034693685.1 Belba bartosi
GACTAAAATGGACTTGATAAAAATGGAATTGTTTAGCATTGTTTCTATAGTAAATGGCTTTTGGTTTTAGTATATAAAAAACAAAAATGGAAAAGGAATAGAAATGGAAGGAACAGAATTGGACCTAGACTGTAGTTATATAAATATATTATCATTTAAAAGTTATATTTTAACTTTTACATAAATGTTTTATATAATTTTTATTTAAAGTAATTATTTTTTTAAAACTAAAAATACGTTACAAAAAAATTTTTATATTTAATTTTGTAAAACATGTCTAGATCTAAAATAATTATTTCAAATATAGTTTACATAAAATTAATTATTAGCTTTAAGTATTAAAATATAAATTTTAAGTTGTAGGTTTTAAGATTATGCTTGTAAAAAACCTAATTGCATTATTTTATCAAAAATTAATTATTTTTTAATTTGTTGTATAATTACATTTAATTGTTTTTCAGTTTCTGATTAGGGGTGCACTATTATCTATATACAATTGTACTGATTTTAATTGACTTAATTTGTGCAAATGTATCTAGATACAATCACTTAGGTGTGGTAGCTAAATAAAAATAAATGACTCAAGTTTCAAAACAACATCACATTAAAATTGATAATTGTTAAATTAAATATTATTTTGCTTTATAATATTTTTCAATTAAATTTATTTAATTTAAACTTTTATTTGTAAAATTTATTTTTAAAAATTTATAGTTTAATTAAATTTTTTATTTTTCGCTAGAAACTATAAAACAATAAACATGCTACAAATTTATAATACCGTAATTGTTTTTAAGTTACTTATTAATATTAGCAAATAAAAAGACAAATTAGCAGATTACAGAATAGTTTTGCCTGCTAGTACAACTTTTTTTTGGTAGTCGTCCCAAACATCCTTGGCAACTTTACAAATTCTTAAGAATGAAGAGGAAATCTTCGACAAAGTATAGACAAAATGGTCGACGAATAAGCTACGAGTGCCGCCAGTCTGTGTTATAATCGTGATAAGATTGTTAAAAATATCACCACCCATGGTTATTGCTTGGACTGAAGCCGTTGCAGCCTGGTTTATTCCGCTTACACCCATTGCCGTAAATTGACTGTTAGTTTGCTGAGCTGATGTCCCTCCTGCCACTGCTGCCTGAGCAATCTGTTGCACTTGACCAGCGATCATATCTGGAAACCCTTTATCTTGAGCGATATTATTAGACATGTCAGCAAATTCTCTTTTGTATGCTTCTTGCTCAATTTCGTATAATCTTGCATTATCATCCAGGCCATCAGCAATTACTAAGTTTAAAACAATTGATATTATGATTAGTTTATACATGTTTTTAATTAATATTTGATTTGTTTAGAAAAATAATTTGTTTTTCAGATAACTTTTATTGCAAACTAGTTTTGTAATACTAAACTGTTTTTTATAATTTAGGTAATATAAAAGTTATTATAATATATATTCGTTTTTATTAATTTGTTTTTTAGTTTTGCTTTTTATTACAAAAATAGGTTTTAAAACAGATTTTTAAAAATGTTGATTTGAAACACATTTTAAATTGTTTGATCAACAGTTTGTAAAATATTCTCTAATTTAAGTTCATTGTAACGTTAAATTAATTTTTTAAAATATATTAAATTTACTTAAATTTGAGTATATATTTTAATGCTTAAATCTTAAAACAATTATATTATTTTAGCTTGGTTAAAAACGCCTATTTATAATAAAATAAAATATAAACTGAAAATATAATTTTAAAACAATTAAAGTAATTAAAACAAACTTATAAAAACAATATTGTTTAGAAACCCATTTGAAATTAGATAAAAAATGCATTTAAAAAAAATTAACAAAACTTTCTATTCTCTGAATACTATAACTTTTAGTTTGTAATAAAAGGGACAAAACAAAAGTTTTGAACTCATGGCCAATACCTCGAATTTTGCATTTGAATATTTTAGGTATTTTCCGTCGCAAATATTTTTTAATATAAATACTTTATCTAATTTTTAATTCTGCTTTAATATATTTATGTGTTAATGAAAATATGATTGAAATATCTCATGTAGTTTGTCTGTAAATTAAGTTTAAATTTTATAAACTGTAAGAAATTTTTGTATTTTTGAACATGCGTAACTTTTTTAATATTACAGTTAAAAGGATAATTTTTGCACATTTTCTTATTATATTTTATGTTTTTACCATAATTAAAATAAATTTTAAAAATAAACATATTTTAAGATTTTTCGCCAACTCCTTTAATAAATGTGTAATTACCAGGCTTGTGCTTTAATTTTTTATTAAAGTGCATATTAATTTTTAAAGCATCAAATCAGTTTAATTTTTAAAATATAAAAAACAATAAAAAAATATATAATTTTAAATATAAATTATTACAACAAAAATCTAATATAGATTAAAATTAAAAATATAACTAGAGCAATTAATTATACGGCAACTTAGATGAACCAGTCAGCAAAATTTTATTAATTAGTTCCATAATTTTGGCCATTGAGTCAATTGTTGCTACAATATCTGACAGAACTCTTCGCACGATTATATTTCCCGGCTTAGCCCTACCACCGGTAGCGACATATTCATCGCCTACAGGAGGTGCTCCGCCCATACCTCCGCCTTGACCTCCACCGCCACTGCCTCCACTTGCGCCGACAACTGGTATTTTGCCGATTATGTTGACGACAACATCTTTGATCTGAGTATTCATTGCCATCCATGTATTAAAAGTGTTTTCGAGATTTACATTAGTATTGTTGGGGCCATTGGTAGATGAGTCTGGGCCTAGAATTGAATCTAGGTTGATTATACTGCCTAGGCCTCCTACGTTTGAAAATATAGCATCAAATGGCCTCTTTGGATTTTCTTTTTGTTTTATGTATAACTTGTTTCTTACAGTTATATTTTGATTGTTCTGGCTCGTATTGTTTTCAATGTCGCTAGGCAATATTGTCAATAGTAATTGGTATTGCTTTAGTTTGCTCTCGATTCTATTAAGACAGTTTAACTCTTCAGTCGACACAATAGTTAAAGTTAAAGCAATTATCAAAATTTGATACATTTTTGCTTTAATTTGTTCTTTTTTAAACTTTTTAAATTTTCTAATACTTGTTTAACTAATTTAGAATAGGTTTTAATAGCAAATAATTCAAACAATTGTATAATTAAATTGAGTTCAAAAAATTGCAATTTGCATTTTATCATTTATAAAAACACTTGCATAACTGGAGCAGTTTTATAATTGAGGTTTTTATCTAATTCAAATATTATATTCTAAATAAAATTAATCTTACCGGTAAAATTTTTTATTGCTAATCAAGTCAACTAAATCATATTATATTTTATTGTTTTTAATATTTTTAATTAATATAAATAAAGTTTTAATTATTAACAACAAATTCAAAATTAGGATGGTAGAATTATAGCTTATAATAAATGTTGAATTTAATACGCTACAAAAATGTCTATTAATCAATACGTTTATAAGATTTAAAAAAACTATTACTGTATTGGAAGTACCGGAAAGTCTTTGCGTATTATTAGTAAAAATTAATTGCTATCAATGAGTCACACTCAATGAGAAAGCATAGTTATAGACTTGACTGACCTGTGTTTAGATAACACACATTTCTTATTATCTTGTGATGTAAGAATTTCAGTTTTTTCTAGGTATATTTTTAAAACTAAATAAATAAATTTTAAATTAAAAAATCAATAAAACATGTACGAATTATATATATATATGTATTAATATATCTTTAAATAATTAAAATTGAAGATTACTTGGTAAATAAAAAACATATTTATTGAACTTTATCCAATCAGGTTAAAAATTTTGAATTCAGCAATTTTCTAGCAAAATAATAACGCAAAATATTAATTTGTTTATTTTCAAAACAATTGAGTAAAAAAGTAAATATTTAAGTAAACATTAAATATAGCTAAACAAGTAAACAAATAAATATAAAACAATATTTATCTTTAAGATGTAAAAACTTTTAGATAAATTTTTAAAAATTATCTCACATAAATCTGAAATATTCTAGAAAAAAACCGAAATCCAGTACTTAGTGATAACCATTAAGTTTTTGTCAATTTTTAAATTTTTATTATAATAGTTTTATTTGAAGCAACTGATAGTGAAAACAATTATTATTTGGGTTTTATTTACAAACTAAATATTATTTTAAACTTTTTAGTAAAAATAATATTGATTTGTTTAAGCGCGATTGAATGTAAAAATAGTTTATCTTAAATATAGCTATGAAAAACAAAATAGAAGTTTAGCAAAAAATCTTAATATAATTAAATTTACTAATTTAATAATTACAATCTTTATAATAATATTTTCTAAAAATAATAAATTGATGTAAAGTTGCTCTTATCTTTTAATTATTAATTTGATCAAATACTGTTTAAATATTTTATAAGTACATGTAAAAATATTAAGAACACATTTTATTTAAAAAATTAACACCTTTAAAGTTTATTAAATTATTAGTAAAAATATTATTTTTAAAATAATTGCTAAATAGTATTAATTTTTAAGATTAATTAGTATTTAATTACATCAAAAACATAAATTTTAACTTATTTAATTTTCGGTTTAACAATCTAATTTATAGTAATATGTTTTTTGGAAGTAATTTAATTAAAGCACAATTTAAATATAAAATAAAAAGTTAATAGATATTTCATTTGCTAATAATAAATAGTTTTTATCAAAAAGTTTGTAATAAATATAAAAAAATTATTTTTTGCCATTTCCTGCAATTACTTTATCGGCAGAAATATCCAAAATATCATTCATTCGTTTCGTGATCTCATCGAACGGCTGATAAATATCATACATATCTTTCATAAATTTATTCATAAACAGCTTGTCTTCAGATTTAATAAACATATCATTCAATGTATTCTTAACTTTTTCAACAAATTTAGCAAAATTTTCCTGGACTTTATCAAGAAATTTATTAAATTTATCAAGCTCAGGCTTATTTAGCGTTGTACCATACGCTGGTTTTCCATTTAAATCAGATAAAAAATCTGACCAAGGTTTACTAGGAACTAAATTTGGAAATTTAAATAAGCGTGGTAATAAATTTGCCTTGTTGTTTGAACGCGGATTTAAGTTATCACTATTAGTGGTAATATAACCGGAAATGTCGGGTAATTTTTCGTAATGTTTGTTGATTTGATTATCAAAGTTCAGTTGATTGTCAGTCGGTTCTAACGAATCTTCAAATATTGTTTCGTATTTTTGTAATTTGTTTTCAATATTTTCGAAATAATGTTTTCTGAGAAACTGGTCGTTAGTTGTGATTAGATTTAGAAAAGTTACAAAAATTATTATTTTAAACATTATGTTGAATAATTTTTGATTTTAATACTGTTGTTATTTATTTAAAATATTTAGCTTGTTTATTTTTAAAACTAATATATGTTTTAATTATTTACAAAATGACATATATATAAAATGTTCGCTTTTTTCTACAAAACGTATGCAATTTCACTGAACTTTATTTAGAGTAATATAATTTGTTTTTATTAATTTAAATTATTTATCAAATGTTTTGTTTAAATATTTAAATTAAACAAGCACTTTACAGATAAAAATATTTTTAAATTGTATAATATTAATAATTCTATTTTGTTATTTATTTAATTTTTTAATATAATAGTTTATAACTTGTAGTATCAGAAATTCAGAATGAGGAATTAAGTTAAATTTTACCCTAATTTTGAAAATTAACATTTATTCTTTCCAGCATTTGGTTATGAATAAACACTTCTGTTCTATGATTTGTTAAAGTTTAAAGCAAAAATTAGAAGATATTGTAGAATTAGTATTAAAATTGGTTTAAATTTACTTTAAGTTTGGTTTAATCAAAACTAAATTTTATTATAATTATATAGATTTTTTAGCTTGTTTTTTTAAAAAAAAGTCTCCTTTTTTCTCTAGAGTTTTAGCCAAATTAAAAAATTAGACGACTTTCCAAAACCTCGTTTTATTTACGTTTTTATATAGGAATAATCAGAGCGGTATATTTCTTAAAATTTTTGTTAAAAAATTAAAGCGTTGTTTTTGTCTTCGTCATCTGGTTAGTTTTTGTGTGTTTATTGACAATTAATTTAATTCCACAAACATTTATAATTTAAATATAAAATACTAAATAAAATTCAAATATCAAACAAATAAATTTAATTTAATTTTGAGTTTAATATATATTTTATTTTAATTTGTATTACTTTTCTACATTTCTACTTTTGGCCAGAGATTCAGAAAGAGGGGGGGGGGGGATCAGCCAAAAATTTCCTGCTGATTTTGAAAATTAAGATTTAACCCCTTCTCCCTAGCATTTGGTCTGCAAAAAGATATTTCCCTCGACTTTTTGCCGGCCGCCTTTGGCGCCCGGGTAATTTTTCTTGTTTTTTAACCAAAATTAGCTAATTTTTCGTAAATTGGTGCTAAATCCGGTTTAAATTCAGTTAAATTTGGAAAAATTTATCATAAATATATGGGTTTTTTGAGCGTTTTTGGAAAAATTCTTTCCCTGATTCCCTCCTAGATTTTTGACCAAAATTTTAAGAAAAATTTATTTCCTGATCCCTCCATGGATCGGCCGACCTTCTCGATCCCTGTATTTAATATATCAGAAATAGACTGTAAATTTGGCTCATATTTTCTTTTTTACTTTTATCTGTATTTTGATTAAATTTATTGGTTTTTAAAAATTTAATTTAAGTTTTTATTCTGCAATTTAGCCGAAATCTCATTCTTTATTCAAACATAAAATTCAGTATATTTTAGCTATAATGTTCTCATAATTTCAATTCAATTCTTTGGCTATATTTTGATCACATTTTGTATTTATTTCACTTCAATTTTAAAAACTTATTTATCTTTTTTTAACTTAATATATATATTTTTTAAATTTGTTAACTCATTTAAAAGTGTAAAAACTTGTTTGAACAGTTTTAACCCAGCTTAAAAATAGCATATCAGACGTCCATTAAAAGTAGCCCCAAAATGCCCCCCCCCCCCCATACGGCTCAGGGAATAATATATGCATTTTGTTTAACTGTATTTAAAATTTTATTAAATAAAACTATTTTAAACTTTTAAATAAATATAAATATAAAACATAATACAAAATAATAATATACTTTATTTAATAAATGTTTATTAATTTAAACTTTGAAGTTTGATTAAAAATGTTTTAATAATATAATTAATTTTGTATGAAATATCAACAAAAGGCTTATATATTTCAGTCATATCTCTAATAAAATTGGACAAGGCCTGTTTAAATTCAGCAGATGGTGCAGTTGATGGCATTTGTTCTTTAATCTTGGCAATTAAATCAGCCATTCTATCGAACAATGTCATTGTGAAAGATTTAATGTCATTTATAAATTTGAGCGCGTTATCCAACATTTGAGAATAACTTTCAATAAATAGTTCGGAACCAGCTGGCGGAAACAATTGTTGTATGTTGGTAACAATATCTTGCCATGTTGGCATCTGCTTTAATTGCCCCGATTTAATCTCGTTTGTTTGATTGGTTTGATTTGTCGCCGTCTCTACAGTTATTGTAATGTTTTGTTTGACGTAATTATCCGGCAATTCGTCGATTATTTTTTGATGTTTTCCAATGTCTGCTAATATTTCGTCGAAACATTGGCTCCAATTTGTTTTGTCCGCATTTCCGATGGTTAGCAATACTGATAAAATTAATATTCGAAACATTTTGGAATTTAGTTTTTGCTTGTTATTTAATTATAAATTGAATTAATTTAAAATATAAGTTTACTTTATATGTTTTAGTTATATCTACTATTAAATAAATTTAAGTTTTTTTAATACGACTTTTTGTATAAAATACATTATTTTTTATTCCAGATGTTTATTTTACTAAAAACAAATTTTTAACGAGCAATTTTACAAAATTATTTTATTAGTTCAATAAACTAATAAAAATTAAGCTGTAAAAATTTTTTATGTAAAACTTTAGTAAATTTTACACAAGTTTCACTAATTTTTAACACAATTTTTTGTTAGAATTTATTAAAAGTTTACTTTATCAACAATTAGAATATCTATCTAGCTCATGGAGTTAAAGCAATTTGTTACAATTATTAAACCAGTAGCTACATTATCTATGTAGGTTTTAGCCGCCAATGGGAGTTTTAAGGGGGGTTTTGACTGTAATGTAAATTTAATCTAAAATATAATTTTAATGTTTATAGTAAAACATGTTAAAAAAAATTAAAACTTATTAAAAATATACTTTAAATACAAAATAAATAACACTAGGACATTTTGAGTTAAATAACCAGCATTTTACCGCTCATTTGTAAAATAATTCTTAATTAATAAAATTGTAATATTAGATTTTTATATAAATTAGCAGTAAAATTGTTGTTATTTGGCTTAAAATGTCTAAACTTTATCTCATTTGTTTGTAAAGTATGTTTTTAGCAGACATTCATAAGGATTCCCCCAATCAGCCAAAAATTCCACCTGGTTTTGAAATTTGGGATTTATCCCCCCTAGCATTTGGTCCGCGAAAAAATACCCTTCTTTAAAATTTTTTTGGGTTTTTTGGGGTTTTGCCAAAAATTAGGACATTTTCCCTAAATTAGTGCTAAATCCGGTTTAAATCCAGTTAAATTGAAAAAAATTTTATCATAAATATATGGGTTTTTGAGCGTTTAAAAAAAAATTTCTCCCCTGATCCTCCCCTAGGTTTTTGGCCAAACTTTTTGGAAAATTCCCCCCCCCCCCTGGATCGTCCGACCTTCTGAATTTCTGGTTTTTAGTTAATTTTAATTATTTTTACGGTGTTATTTTACTATAAACACTGCAATTATATTTTAGATTAAATTAACCCTATTGTCAAACCACCTCTTAACACTCACATTAATAGCTAAAACTTACATTATTAATCTTTACTTTTTCAGATAATAGTAAAGAATTTTCTTAACTCTGCGAGCAAGATAAATATCATAATTTGGTGTATTAAAATGCACTGTATTATATCCACTGTTTTGTTATATATGTTTTATATAGTAGGCTATGGATAATTTTTAAGTCAAAGCACAAAAATATAAAGTATAAAGTTAATTCTTTATTTGAAATTTATTAAAAATAGAATAAAAATGAATGAATCTATAAAAATCACAATTAATGTTCATAAATTAAAATCTTTAAAAGTTACCAAATCTTCTGTTATTTGGCCTAGAAATTTACTCATGTCAAAAAATCTACTGTCCGTAAACTTAACCAGAGGAATTAGAGTACCAAAAATCCGGTTAATATTTTTAGCCTTTATAATTTATGTATATTTTACATTAAATCTAAAATGTGATTAATTCCAAAAAATTTAAATTAGAACAAAATAGATATGCAAAAAAGCTAACTTTTAATAATGTTTGTTTCTAGTTATGTTTAAAATAACAGATTATATTTTAATAAATAACTTTGCATTTGTTTTAACAAAACATATTTAATTTAAGAATACTTTTCTTACTCGGTATTTTTATAAACATAAAATTGTTTTATAATTTTATTGTTTCAATTCAAAGAATAATTTATATTCATTACATCACTGATGCCCAACTATTAAGAGTTTAAAAGTGTTAGTTATCTTTTTTTACTATTTATTAAGAAATACAAAACAAGTTATCTGCAATGACTCGCGGGAGTCACTGCAGTTATAATGCTTTTTAATGTTTAATAATCAGTAAAAAAGCTAACTAACACTTTTAAACTCTTAATAGTTGGGCATCAGTGCATTACATGATACATTTTTGTGTTGACAATTAAACTTATTAAATTCAACAAGTAATTAGTTTGATAATTAGTTTGTCAAGATTCTATTGCAAATTTATTTTATTAGTTGAATTGTTTCTTTCAGTAATTGCTTAAAAACAGTTTTTATTTATTTATTTTTAAACTTTATTAATACTTTTTGTATAAGCAAATTATATGTTAATTAAAGTCATATAATTATTTGATTACGATTATAAACTTGTGTTATTTTTTATGTTTTATTTAAATACAAAATTTATTTAATCACAAGCAAGTTTAAAAGCGTAACTGAATAAATATAAGGTTTTAATTAAAAAACAATTTGCTATGCCAAAGTGCTGTGCCAGTTTTTCGAGTTGAAAAAATAAATTTGTCTTAAATCTATATTAAATCTAGTTAACTAAATTAATTTTGTAAAAGGGTCAAATCAGTTAACTCCCTAGCCTAACCTGAAAGCTGCATGTATAACTAATTAATTTATAAAATAATGTTTTTAAATCTAGCAAAAAGTAGCATAAAAATTAGTTTATTATAATTAATTTATTTTATTTTTAATTTATAAAATATACAAATTTAAAAAAAAAATTTACAAATTAAAAACAAATTTCTTCAGTTTAAACTTTGAACCTTGTCTAAAAATAATTTTAAAATTTGATTAATTTTATTTGAATATTCGACAAATAGCTTGTATATCTCAGTCATATCTGTGAACAAATTGGACAAGGCCTCTTTAACTGCAATAGATGATGATGGTCTTTGTTCTTTTAATTGGGTAATTAATTCAATTATTAAATCACCTAGTAGATTAACGCCCATTTTAACAAAATCTACAATTTTAATCACATTATCCAACAGTGGATACAAAATGTCACTTAATATTGATTCTACTCCCGAACCGGGTGCTGGAAAAATTCCTTGTATAATGCCAACCATATCTTGCCAGCTTGGAATTTGCATAAATTGCCCCGATTCAATCTCGTTTGTTTGATTGGTTTGATTTGTCGCCGTCTCTACAGATATTGTAATGTTTTGTTTGAAGTAATTAACCGGCAATTCGTCGATTATTTTTTGGTGTTTTCCAATGTCTGCAAACATTTCGTCAAAACATTGGCTCCAATTAGTTTTGTCCGCATTTCCAATGGTTACTAATATTGATAGGATTAATATTCGAAGCATTTTGTATTTTTTTGCTTGTTATTTTATTAAATAATAATTTATTTTATAATTTCATTTTATTTTATATAATTTTATTTTTTTCTATTTTATATGAATATAAGTTTTGTTAAAAGCAACATGTTTATAAAATGCATTAATTTTTATACCAGGTGTTTACGAGTTTATTCTAAGATTAACACTAATTTTTACAAAAATTATTTTTTATTAACTAAAAACACATTTTTATTTAATTACTTAATTATTATTACATTATTATTATTTATATAAATATAAATAAGAAAATATTTGTATTAAGTTATTTTTATTAAATTTATAAATATAAGAATTTATTGCACATTTTTTTCAAATATACACCAAGCACATTGCTCATTCGAGACACAATCTTGCTAAACGGTACAACGGTTTTTTGTACTAATTTAAGAAATTCTTTTATTATCTCATCCGAATCCAGTAAATTATTGCCTAATATTTTATTAAAAACGTCATTTAATAATTTATTATTGGTTAATTCAGCAAGGAGATTGTCAACTAGTGTTTGGATTATTGCATCCAAATCTTCGAGTGAGTACTTTATTATTCTCGACACTTTTGTTGTAAAGTGAAGATCATTTAGTTGTTGATTGTTTACAGGCATCTTAGCCACCAGATTTTGGTAATAATCCAGGTGATAATTGACATCTTGGTAACAGTGATTTACGATTATTCCTGCGGTTAATGTTGCAAATAAAATTATTTAAAATATTTTATTCGTGTTTGTTTTAACGAATTTAATAATAAAATAAATATTTGTTTTAATTTAAAATATTAAATTTGTAAGCGATTAATATTTTTGAATTTAATAAGCACATTTAACTAATTAAAGCAAAACTTATCAATTTATAAAATTAAGCAATGCCAGATTTAACAATTGTAATTAATAACAAGCTGATAATTATTTATGCTTTTGGATGTACTAATAATTTTCATATATTAAAATATAAAATTAAAAAATAAATAATATTTATATAAAATTTACTTGAACCTGGACAAATGTAAAATGTAAAAGTGACACAAAATTTTAATTATATATTTCACGAAATGATTAGAAAATAAAAGAAATAACAAATAATATATTTTAATTACTGTATTTCTATAATAAATTAATAATAATTGACAATGCCGCCAAGATTTGATAATTTTATTTATAAATTTATATAAGTTAGAAAATTTTATAAAAATTAATAATTTGAGTTAATGGACCAGTGTTGTTTACTATTTCTATTATAAGTATAATACTTAAATTAATTTATAATAAAAGTTGTGAATCATTTATGTGGTCAGCATAAAAAAGTCAAATTTTATTTGCCAAAATTTAAATAAATTATCTATGTTAGATTTTTAATCCGATGGTTTAACTCCAAGAAACAAAATTAAAACAAACTTAAAGACTTCAACAATTGGTTCGGTCGGAAAGTTTATGAATTGCTAATAATTAAAGGATTTGACTAAATTTAAATTCTTAATAGAGATAAAGGAATGAAATCACATTATTACAAAAACACGTAAATTTAACTATTGTTTAAATTTTAAGTTATTTAATATTATAGAACTTCTTCAGAAAATTCTAAAAAAACCGAAAGCCCGAGAGTTTTAAATGAAATAAATTTTGTAATTAATTATTACTAAGTCTAAAGAGCAGGCATTGTGAAGGGAGGGCGGTCAGCCAAACCCCCTCCCCTAATTTTAAATATTGGCATTTATCCTCCCCTAGCATTTGGTTCTAGAAAAGATACCCCCTCGAGGTTGCCGGCAATTTTTTGGGGATTTTTTGCCCAACATTAGGAAATTTTTCCTAAATTGGTGCTAAATTCAGTTTAAATCCAATTAAATTAACTAAATTTAGTTTAAATTCAGTTAAATTAGGTAGATTTTCATTACAAATATATAGGTTTTTTGAGCTTTTTTGGACTTTAATCCCCTGATCTCTTCCTAGGTTTTTGGTTAAAATTTTGGAAAATATTCTCACCCCTGAATTTGCCGACCTTTTCAATCTCTAATAAAGAGTTATTTAATTTAATTAAAAAATTTGAAATACTATTACAATAATTTTTGTATACATTTTACTTACTTGTTAGTTTTATTTTGTTCTATGTTAAACTTTCTTTAATAATTATAATATGTTATTTATAATTGTATTTGAAAAGTTTTTGCAAATTTATTTTTATTCTAGGAAAAATCTTTCAACTGCCAATCACAATTTCTTAAATAATAATTTTGGTAGTCTTGACTTTGCTATACCTAATATAAGGAATTATAACAGAGTGATGTGATTAGCGTCAATTTACGACATTGTCGCAAGCAAGTGCTTTTAATTAACAGATCAATTGATTTTTAAATTAATACATAACTTGTTATTTTTGTTTAAATAAAGTAACTCAATCAAATAAATATAAATTAGCAATAAATTTATAAATTGCCAAATTTAATAATAAAACAAGCTTAATTTTATAACATTGATAGTAAAATAATTAAATAAATAATAATTATATTAATTTTAAATACAAACTTGTAAGAAAATATAAGCGATTATATTAATTTGTATTTTTTGTGTTAAAAATAAAGCAATAAATATAACAAAAATTAAACGACATTGTCGGTTTTATGCAAATAAACAGTTAAAATATCTCTAGTTTTTGCAAAAACAATGTCTAAAGTATTAATCGTTTTATAGAAATCATGTAAAACCATCTTAAGTATAACATTCTTGCTTGGTGTTCTAACGAACATTTCTTTGATTGATTCAATTATTTGTTTGATAAGAGGTTTCATAACATTGAAGACTTCTATCAATTTTTCAACGAATTGTAGCCAGTTCAAATCAGACCAACCGGTCAATAGGTTGGTTATGTCATCTATAGTAACGTTTTGTTTTTGGTCAATTGATTTTTGGCTGTAATTAATGATCGCCTCTTCAGTCAGGTTTGCATTGAATGGCAATTCATTCACAACTCTCTGGTATTCATCAAACTTTGAAATAATTTTTCCGAAACAATCGAATTCTTCTTCTTCTCCGAACACTATAGTTGACAAAAATGCAAATATTATTAACTGTTTAAACATTTTTTGGTTTTTGAAATTATTTTCAACTTTTATGGGTTTATAGTTTATAAAATAATTAATTACGAAAAATACAGTTTATTTATATGTGTTTCTAATTTTGCTTTTAATGAATTTGTTTTAATTTTATTAAATTGTTTTGACACAAATTTAATTTGATTTCCGGAGTTGAAAAAACTGTAATGCTTAAAAGTAAATTTATGTGTTTTGGTTATAAAGGTTAAAATAATTTATTTAGATTAGAATTTTAATTTTAACACAATTTATCTTTTGCTAATAAATAATATTTCAATTGTAAACCATACTTAAAAATGCAAACTTAAAAATATTTAATTTTTTAATTCAAATTAATTTTTTCAAACTTGTTTATTTTGGTAACTTTAAATTGTTCAAGTATAAAAATTAGCATTATAAATAGAGCGTTGAGTTTGCATAAAAATCACATCTTTTAGACAATTTAAAAGAGGCCTAAAAATGCTTATTTTAACCGTTTGAGACTATGTGAACAAATTGAGAATTTAATTTATTTTTTATATATACAGACAAATCTAATCGAAGTCGTCCGAAAATTTTTGCTATATAACAAAACTATAAATAGGTTAGCTTGTACATTTTATATCCAATTCTAAATTTTAAACATTTATTAGGTATGAAATAATAACTATATTTAAGTTTAAAAGATAAAAAAACATACAAGTTTTTAATTTTAAACTTTGATAATAAAATTTAATCAAAGTCGCATTTAAGTTTAAAATCAGTAAATTTCAATAAAACTTATAATCATTTTTATTGAATTATTATTTTAAACTTTAGTTTTAATTAAAATATGTGTTATAAACACAAGTTTAAAATAAAGTTTGTGAATCTATTTTAAGTTCAATATTAGTTTAAAACATAAATTGAGTATTAAAAATATACAAGCTATCCTATCATTAAAATCAACATATATTTATTTAATAGCAAAAATTTTCGGACGACTTTGATTGGATTTGTCTGTACAAAATGTTTTTTATTATTTAACTTTGACTTAAAATAATTATAATTTGTATTTATTTTAATTATTTTATTCATATTTTAAACTTACTCGTGAATATATTAATTTTGCTTGATTGCCAGTTTTCGTTTCCAAAGTTTCAATTTTCGATCAAGAACAAAAAATAAAAATTTTAAATATTTTAACTTAATCCGATTCACATTTTAAAGTTTACATATTGCAAAATTATAGATTAACATTTTAGCTGTTTACTAAACTTACAAAAACAATTTATCTGCATAGGCCTAAGTATGACTTAAGCTTTGCAGATATATTGTTTTGCATGTTTAATAAATGGTATAACAGCTAACAAACAATTTAATTTCTTATCTTGTGGCCACCTCTGATAAATTATTAAATTATTACACATTATATATTATTTTATATATTCAATTTATATTTATAAAGATATTTTTTCAATTAACTAATATATTTAGTCAATATATTTAATACAAAAATTTTTATTTCTATTTTATGTTATATATCTCAATAAATCATCAAAATATTACTTATTCAATTTATAAAATTATTTTTTTTAATTATATAATATATTTAGAAATTTTTAATAAAATATAAATAATATAAAGTATTTTTATCTCTTGTAAAATATTTTAATAAATCAACAATATATTTATTAAGTATGACGCATTGGTATCAATTTTTATATATTTGTATTGCTTTGTAACAAATTCTAATTCGACTAAATAAATAAATAAATTTTTTATTTTTAAAAATATTTAGAAATTATAAATAACAATAATTTTGTAAATTATGTCTGAATTTTGTGAAGTATATCCAAAAGAGAAATTATTTTACGGTTTTAGTCGACATAACAATGACTTTATGTTTGGAGTATATAATAAATTGGTTCGAATTGATTAATAAACTAAAAAGATTTTAATAGTAATATATTATAATGTTTTTTGTTGCAAATATTGTAGATTAAAAATTTGAACTCAACTGCAGTTATAATTTGCAATGAATTTGCGTATATTTTAAAATATATTGAAAACAACATAAATTTAAAGTAATCAACTAATAATTTATTACAATCTTTATTGTTAATTATAAATTTTTTTAATGTTGTTTTACAATAACTTATATACAGACCGTTTCATAAATATGTGATCAAAATCGATATAGTTGACATAGTTGTCGCCTGGACCATTTCAAATTTGATCCTTTGACCTTCCGCCATTAATTGCTAATTAGTTGTTGCATTGAAATTTTAGGTTTAAAATAAATAGTGTATATTGAAACTAAATAAGAGTAAAACAGTGTACGAATGCTCTTTACTTGTTAAATTGATAAATAAAAAAACTAATAATAATTTTTTACATTAGTTAAATTTGATTAATTATAAAATTACTTATTTATTACTTTAATTTTTTTAATTATTAGTTATTTTTAAATAAATTAAATTTTTGCTGTTTATTAATTTATTTTTTAACAAACAATATTAAATCAAACAAAACAAACAAATTTTTATTAAAAGTTAATTAATTTTAAACAATGTTAAAGTTGCAATTTAATTTTTAATAAATTATATAAATGTTTAAATTATATCATGTAATTTTAAATTTAAAAAAAATAAGTTTATCGGTCAAATAACCAAATTTAAAATTGTTTAAGCGACAGATATGTCAACTACATCAATTTTGATTATATAATTAATTATGAAACGGTCTGTATATTAATAGGTATAATAAATTACAGTAAAAATTTAATTAGTTATTAATTAATTGGCTGTAAAATTTTAAGTTTTTTTAGTTTTCTACAAGGCAGTACAGTAAGTGGTCTATATTACAACGTTTTAAAACTAAAAATTAAAATGTTAAGACATATGGTAAATATAGTAATGTATTTGATATCAATATTTTTGACATTACTTAATTCGACATTATTATATTTAATTTATGTTTTAACAGTTTAATAAATTTTATTTTTAAAACGTCATTATATTTACCACTTACTGCTTTGTAGGAAACTTCTGAAAAAATTTTAAATTTGACAGACAATTAAATAATTATTGACAATATCATTACTGCTATTTATATTATAAAATTCATTGGAATCAGAATATTTTTTATTTTTGTTTAAATTCTTAAGCTTAAAATATGACTAAATTTAATTAAAATTTTTATTTAATCATTTGAATGAATTCTTAAATGTTTTGAGATAACAATCTTTTTAAATATTTTTAAAAGAATTTTTATTTAAAAAAATTTTAAATGTAAATTTGCTTAATTTTAAAATAAGTCTATTTTGTGTCTATGAAAATATTAATATATTGTTTTTATATGTTTAATAAGCAGTAAAATAGCTAACTAACATTTTTGAAATTTTATAGTTAAAGAACTCTGTTGTACATATAGTGCATTGAAGTTGATTATATTGTGTCATAATTTATTTTAAATTTTTTTTAATTATTAGCTTTTCATTATTGTTGGTTGAGGACAGACCTGGTGGCACACAAATAAAAAATGGAACTTGGACAGACACTATGGAATATTTTGCTAAAAATGTTAATTTTTAAAATATAAATAATATTATTTTAAAAATAGTTTTAAATTATTAATATTTAATTTTTAATTAATTTTATAGTCCATCGACACAGTGCTTCAAACATTACATTCTGATTCAATTAGAGATCAATTATTGAGTTTTCCATCTCAAGAAACATGCAAATTTTTAACCATTTTAAGCCAGCCAAATTTAAAACAAAAAATTAATGTTTTAGAAATTTTGTATATATTTCCGCTTTTGATATGGATTTTGATTTTAATTTCTTATTTAACGCTATGTTTAATAAATTGTTATAAATATAATTTTCAAATAAAAATTGCATTTGATTATTTTGGTTGCATTTTGTCACAAGGTAATAATTTTAGTTATGTTTTAAAATAAAATTACCAAATTAATAAATGTGTTTAAGTTTTTATTGTTAGAAAATATCACAACAAATATTTGCTATCGATTTGGTTAATCACATCTTTTTTATTAATTCGTTTATTTAATAACGACATTACAGCTCAGCTATCGGTGACTATTGAGGAGAGGTTTGAGAGCATAGAAGACGTCTTTCGACTCAAATATACAGTTCTTATGCAAGAAGGCAATTATCAATACTATTATCTTAAAAAGGTAAGTTGATATTAACAATTAGATTACTTATTTTTACTTACTTGCCAATATCTTATTTTAAAAATTAAAATATATACAGTATCTACATTGTGTATATTCTTGTTTCCAAACTTATTAATTTTTATATTTAGATTTAAGTGTTTTTTAAGCAAAGCTTATATTCAGGAATTGAGAAGGTCGGCCGATCCAGGGGGGGGGGGGGTCAAAGTGGGAATTTTCCCCAAAATTTTGGCCAAAAACCTAGGGGGGGATAAGGGGAGGGATTTTTTCGAAAACACTCAAAAAACCTATATATTTGTGATGAAATTTTACTTAATTTAACTGGATTTAAACCGGATTTAGGAAAAATTTCCTAATTTTGGGCAAAAAACCCAAAAAATAAGCCGGCCGCCGAACATCAAGGGGGGTACCTTTTTTCGGACCAAATGCTAGGGGGGGGGGTAAATGCCAATTTTCAAAATCAGGGGGAATTTTTGGCTAATCCCCCCTTCACAATTCCTGCTTATATTATACTTTGACACTAAAAATATTTTCTGGAAAAATGTTAAACTTTTATTTAAATTTAATAATTTAATTTATTTAAAAACAAAATATAAAATAATTAATATCGCAGCAACTAAATTTAAAAATTAATTAAACTAGATTTAACAACTATAAATATACCTTATTTTATTTTAAAACTTTAAAATGCATTTGGCAAATCAGGCGGAGAAGGATAATGATAATTTAAAAAATCTTTTGTAACAATAAATTTGTTGCTACAACGCACTACAGACTGATTCAAAAATGTGTGCCCAAAATTAATGCAGTAGAAATAGCAGCACTCCAGACCAAAACATTTTACGGTTTAATAAGTCTGCCGCTAAAATTTAATTAACTAATATATTGCAATTTAAATCGTAAAATTAAAAATGTATATCCAATAATAACTATGTAAGACATTAAAAGTATGCTTTTTACATGCTAAATTGATATTAAAATAAAGTAATTATAATTTTATATTTTTAAAATTTAGCTAGATGTAATTACTATGTTATAATAAACATAGTTATTTATAGTTTAAACTTATTATATTATTATTACTTTAATTTCTCGTTAAGTTAACATGTAAAAAGCATACCGTTAATGTTTTACAAAGTAATTATTAAATGTACATTTTTACTTTTACGTTTTAAATTGTAAAATTTTAGTTAATTAAATTTTAATGGCGGACTTACATAGTTGTAAAATGTTTTGGTCTGAAATGCTGCTATTTTTACTACATTGATTTTGGGCACACATTTCTGACCTATCTGTAAATATCATTTTACTGTTAATCTTATTTTTTTTAATCTAATTATTAATTATTTAAAAATTTTTCAAATTTTAATTTTATCAAAAAATTGATTTAAAAACAATTTTTACAGATTAAACCAAATTTAATAGAAAACGTCAAACAAATAAAAACCAACGATTTATTTGATTACAAAACAATATTGCAATTTATAAATACTAAAACTGTTTTAATGGCCAGTGAGGACACAAATAACAAAATTATTAAAGTTTACAAACATTTCGGTCTAATTCAGACAAATGCTATCGATTTCATCAATTCTTATGGAATTCCTGTAAATAAATTAATGCATAAATCAAAAAGAGTTAAAATAGAAAAACTGTAAGTTTATTTACCTAGTTAAATTAATTTAATAAAATTACTAATAAATAATTTATGATTTACAGTTTAAAACGACTTAAATATTCAAACATTTTTACTCAAAAAAGGTTTAAATTTGCATTTCTGACCAATCATTACAAGAGAGTCAATAAGCTTAAGAAGAATCGATATAAAGAAGACATTCATTTCAAAGACAGTCACTATAGAGAAGATAAATTTATAATTAAAGTCGAAAATATTTTGTTTTGTTTCACAATTTTAGTTATCTGTTATTTGTTGTCAATTTTTTGTTTTGTAATTGAATTATTTGTATTGGTTTATATATTTTGTTCTTATTTAATTTAAACATGTTAAGATAATTATTGTTAACTCTATTATATTTTATATAATTTAACTTGAATTAGAAATTGTGTATAGCAAGATGAAATAAAGTTATATTCTATTATTAATCAATAGAATTTGGTTTAAAAAATTTAATCTTATTTTAAAAAAATAATTTATTATTAATTTTCCTAAAAATAAAACAATTTTTTGTTTAAAAATAATAAATTTATTTTGTAGTTATATTAACAAAATTTAATTAAATATATGTATTGTAAAACAGAACTATTTTATAAACGAAGTAATAGTCTAAAAAAGATATAGTAAAGTGTTAGTAAAAACTACAAATCAATACAAATAAATAACTAATAAATAAGAAATCAAAAAATATTTCAGTTAAAAAATTGCTGTTTTAATAAAGTAAAGTAGTTTTATTATTTTAAAGTTAATTTATTTTATATTCTTAATTTTATCAATAAAAATCATATTCGAAAATCAAACACGTTAAAATATTAAAATTAAAAAAACTAATTCTTGAGGACATTTTATCCAGTAAATTTTTTTTATAATTTTTATATAAATAAAAGTTAAGAATTATTGTATTAATATTAATGTAAAAATTAGTTGTTTCTTAATTAAAATGTTGATTGCGGAACTTTATTTGGATTTATGATTATAAAATGTGAGTGCAAAAATTATTGCATAATTTAGTGTTTAAAAAGGAGTCATCTTTATTAAATAATTTTATAATACTAACAGATTTAGTGCTTACCAAACAAAATAAACACTTATATTGAAGTAACAATCAAAAGATTATCTAATATATTAAACCTTGAATATAAGTAAGGAATAAATTTCAAGTAGAAAAAATAACCTTGATAATTTGTTATATATATGTTTGTACATTTAAAGTTTAAAAATTTATAAGAATATAAGTGTTGATAAATATTATCCCTTTAAATAAACTAAATATATACTTAAATACTGGATATTAATTGCTTTAAAGAAATATTAAATTAATAAAATGTCGCTTTCATTCAACTTCAAAGGAAAGGTAGCTCTGATTACGGGCTCGAGTAGTGGTATCGGAGCCGCGACTGCTATTAAGTTGTCTCGAGCCGGGGCTCAGGTAGTAGTGACGGGACGTAATGCAGAGAAAGTGTCTTCAGTTGCGAAACAGTGTTTAGAAGTTTCACCGAATCAGTCGAAAGCACTCGAAGTCGTGGCAGACGTTAGTGAAGAACAAGATTGCGATCGACTCATCGGTCAAACAATCAAAGAGTTCGGAAGAATCGATATTCTGGTCAATAACGCCGGAATTGTTAGCAATGAATCGGATATAACAAATACAGAGTTTATTAAGTCTTACAAAAAAATAATGAAAACAAATCTGAATTCTGTCGTATATTTGACTCATATATCAGTCAAACATTTGGAGAAAACCAAAGGAATTATAATAAATATATCGAGTGTTGCCTCAATTTTAGCGGTAAATAAATATAATTAAAAAGTTTTAATTTGATTACTAATACTGTATATATTTGTAATTAATATAAATTAATTAAATTAAATTAAATTTCCAATTTTATAATTAATACAACAGGTTAAATAAGCATTAATAATTAAAATTTATTGTGCAATAAAATACAACAAATAATCTTTTAACAATATAAATATTTTGTAATTAGAGTAAAGCTAGCTCCGCATATTCTATGTCAAAAACTGCACTGGATATGTTCACCAAATGTATGGCAGTTGAACTTGGCCAAAAGGGTATTCGGGTTAATTCAATTAAGTAATTTACTTGTTAAATCATTAAATTATATAAAATTATTAAATAAAAAATTAATTTATTATATAGCCCAGGTGCAATTAAAACACCAATAATACAAACATTAGGTTATTCCGAAAAGCAATCGGATGCTGTTTGGGATACTTATGGAAAACTATATCCCGTTGGCAAATATGGTGAAGGAATTGACATTGCTAAT
>JAQFXP010001027.1:0-22235 GCA_034693685.1 Belba bartosi
ATATCCGGAAATTGGTTTTCAAAGCTATGTCTTCTTCATTGCCGGCATTATATGTTTCATACCGGGAGGTAAGGCCTGAGGCCTGGCAGAGGCCAGAGATGAGAAACGCAGATAATTCAATATAAGCTTACCTTGCTAAATTGCTAATTGCTTTGATTACAGCTTATCATGTCGTATACGTGTACTGTGCAGTCAGAGGCAAAAGGGGTTATGACTTCCATCAGTTGCCTCTCTTTAACTGATATCCGTTAAACACAAATTCAACCGAATATAAGAATCTCTGAAAGTATTTACATTATTGTCGGTTAACTCAATTTTCTATTTCTTTATATAATTAGATCCTTAGATATAATCAATTTATTTATAGAATTGTTTTATAAGTTATTAAGTTTTATAGTATTTGTAATGAATTTTAAGTGAATAAAATGTGATAACTATTGACTCATTTTGTTTTAATTCAATGACAGAATTTACAATAATGTTTAACTAATATTAATCATTTTTTCACAACTATTATCATACATTGTTAGCAAGTACAATTCTCATGATTCGAAAGTAGACACAAATATTTCAATAAAACAAACTTATAGATGACATACAGTAGTTGCTAAAAACATGCTAGCTGTTACGTACAGTATAAGTTGGTTTTCTATCAATACTCGTCACTGCTTTCGAATCATATGAACTGTAAGCAAAAATATCATTTAACCATGACAATTTGCAACAATTAGAGTCACTTCTATTAACTTTTTGTTGATTTATTTTAAAATTAGAGATTACAGTAAAGTTCGAGTTTAATGAATTGGGAAAATTTTCATAAATTGTTTACTAAACCGGATTGCTCATTAGTTGGCCTGGCGTGTCGATGCTTTTCTAAAACTGACCGTACAATATACAATATACCCTTTATATTCATAAGTTATTGATTCATAACCTGAGCCATGACTTCATCATTTTTTTAATCGTTTTTCCGATGACATCCGATGGTATAGAAAAATAGAAACAAATTACGACTGTATATACATATGGGCTCTAAATTATAAAAATTAATTTAATTTAAAACTGGATTTTGTTAAGTCGAATATTACTGCAAAATCTGTACTTAAGTCGGAATTTGAATTGATTTGAAGCATATGTCGATAGAAATTGAGTTGAGATTAAAATTGAATTTTATTGCATAATTGGATAACATTTAGTAGACATTAAATAATTATTATTTATATTCTATAATATTTAATCACAAATTACACCAAAAATAAAAATAAATGCTTTAAAACTTTATTCTAAGTATTCGAGAATTCGTTTTCAATCAAATATTGATTATTAATTGAAATAAATCTAAAATCAAATTCGAGAAAACTATTGATAAAATCGAATCAAATCGAATTAAATCGACTAATAGGCGTGATTCTTGACGAACAGATTGTCTTCGGCGGCCGCGCCCACCAAACCGCCCCCGTATTTGCCCAATGATGCCTCACTGTTGGCCTGTAATTGAGACAAACATTTCAATTGATTCAAATCCAATGCAATATAAGTATTAATTGTTATTTAATCTGAATTAAGCAAAATCTGAATCAAAGTCTGAAAAAGCGCTTACTTTAGCTCTTTTAAGCAACTCATCCTGTCCTGCCTTTATGTTCTCTTTCTTAGCACCCCATGCCTTGATAGCACTGGCCTGTAATGCCCGGCCATAACTGAATGAGAGTGCCCATGGCTTTTTGGCCGGATATTGATTGATAGCACTCAAGTGGATTGAAGCCTCTTCTTCGGACTGACCACCAGATAGGAAGACAACGCCTGAACACAAATCGACTCAAATTAGACTCAAATCTTATATATGTTTGTCCGACTCAAGTGCATACCTGGAACGGCAGCCGGAACTGTGCGCTGTAGAGCCTCGACAGTAGCTCTGGCAACGTCTTGTGGGGCGTACTTCTTAGTGCAGGCCTGGCCGGGGGTCACCATATTGGGCTTGAGTAGAGTTCCCTCCAAATAGACGTTATGATCACTCAAAGCCTTGTAAACGGCGGCCAAAACTTTTTCCGATACTTTTTGACACCTCTCGAGGTCGTGATCGCCGTCCGGAAGCACTTCCGGTTCCACTATTGGCACTAATTTTGCCTAAATTACAATAAATCGGTTAATTATAAAATCAGATAAATAACAATTGATTGTTTAGGTTGTTTGCTGACAGACCTGTTGACAACACGTGGCATACCGGGCCAACACATTGGCGTTCTCGAGGATGGCCAGGGGTGAGGGCTCGTGTTCGCGGATCTTCAGAACGCACCGCCATTTGGCGAAACGACAGCCGTCTTTGTAGTACTGTTCGCACCGCTTCTGTAGGTCATCCAATCCCTGGGTAGTGGTCTCATCATTAGTGCCCATTAGAGGCACAACTCCGGTATCGACTTTAATGCCCGGAATTATTCCTCTCTTTTTGAGAAGTTCTACGAAAGGAGTGCCCGAATCGTCCTTTTGGTAAACGGTTTCGTGGAATAGGATGACTCCACTTATGTATTGGTCGGCCTCTGCGTCGCTCGTGAACAGTAGTTGTCGGTACTGTCGGCGCAGGTCCTCATCATTCGTCGCTCCGATAGCCTCTAACCTCTTACCCATAGTTCCTAACATTCATTAATTATATTATTATTCATTCAATTATATCCAATCGAATCAATTCTGGGTCTATGCCATACCAGTGCTCTCATCCGCCGCCAATATGCCCTTCCCGGGCGAAATGATGGCATTGGCCGTCGCTCTCAGCTCATCCTGAACTTCTTTGGGCAGATAATTAAAGTGAGCCATAGTTTGCAAACGTTTTGTCTTTTGACTAAAATTCAATTCATTTCAAAATTAATTAATTCGACAAAACGACAAAAAATTAGTTTTAGTTTTAGTTTTATTGTTGTCGTAAAGAGTACTTCAATTCAAGGAAATATATAGCAAAGCAATGGAAGTGGGAATGGAATGGAATGGAAGCACAAATAAGACAACATTCGACGAGTTAGGGTTGAGTACTGTTCGAGTATTGTTAGTCTTATGCAATAAGTGTTTGATATTTCAATTCAGAACTTACCGATCGATTGAATGACTAATACAAAAGTTTATATCTTTTAGACAAAACTCAATTTGAGAATGAAATGAGAACTAAAGGCCGAGTATTGGGAGTATAGTCTTAAATATAGTATTGAATGAATGGTAATATTCCATCCGTTTGCGTAAACCAAACCAAATAGTCTGAGCACTACCTCTAAGCCAATCCAATTGCGCCTAAATTTATCGCTAATCTCATTAATAGACGTCAACATCTAATCGGCAACTTTGACCCCAACCCAACTCATCTGACCTTCAAATTTATGCCAAATGCCTTGAAATGCACTCAATTCTACTAAATTCCGGAATTTACCCAATTTTATACCAATAGAAATAGTATAGACTCTAGAGTGTGGCCAAGTTCAATTTGATTCATATTTATCCCAATTCTAGTTTCTATGCAAATACTCAATTAGTTAAACCTAAGTTAGCCTTAAGTGCATTAGAACCGAGAGAAGAGCCAAGAGCCGAGTCTGGCCTAACTCGATATCTAGTTAACAGAATTTGTGTTTATCGACGACTGAACGCAAAGTCATTTGCATTGCATTCAAGGCTATGATTGAGTGAATGTCACGAATAAACTCTACTCTACTCTCGAAGACTATCCAAACATCTATTTATTCAATCGCTTTCAAACACTTCGTTGTTTTCCAACTAATTTTTTTTATCTTTTTTTAAATTACATTTACTTTAATTTGTTTTAAAAAATTAAATTAAACCAAAAATAATATCTAAATTTCGGTGCATTTAATGCAAATCAAATCGATTTTAATCTAAAAATCGCTTCAATTGAATAATTTGGTTATTCCTTCAAATATTTTAGAGATTATTAAAAAATTGATTTAAATGTTTAGACAAATAGCGATAAAATTAGATAAAAAGGCATTTAAATCAAATGATCGGACAATACCTGAAACAGTGGTTAGAAGTGATTGAATGTCTTTACGACCTCTACGTCCTTCTCATATACTGTAGACTACAATGAGTCGGCTCTGACTCTGGCTCTCACTTCGCTCTTCAGTCTTCACACAACTCACAAACCAGACATCACTTCAAGCCTTACGTAATGGCTGTGAAAGTGTGCGCATGACTGAACCCGTAGAGCACACATTGAGAAATGTTAGTAAAACTAGTGGCAAACGCGTCATTCAGTGTCTGCCGAAAGTCGCTCTCAAAAGCTCTGCCTTTGGCTCTAATAGTCTGCAGAAAATGATCGCACAATAAACCATACGATATAAGAGTACAGTTTTAAAGCCAACCAGAATTTTACTCTTATATATTAGAGTCTTATTGTTAGTAAAAAAATTAATTTAAACATATTAATGCGTTTACATTTACATTTAAGCGTTTGTAACCTACAAATAATACATTAAGAATATTATGCAAATTCTAGTTATCTATTTTTATAGAGTATGTAAATTATACAGCATCATATAGAAGTTACATAATATAACATTTAATATTTAACCGAAAATAAAAGATTTTTATTTTAAAAAATTAATTTTATTTATACTTTTAAGCTCTTATGATATTGTAATGTAAATATTTAACAATAAGTGCAGTTTAAGTGATAAAAATGGAATAACAATAATTTTATATTAAAATTTAATTATTAATAAATAAAGTTTATTAAGAAAAACACATAAAAATCTGAAAACAATTGACAGGTTTCTTAAAGTTTTTACTAAAATTTTTTATAATTTTCATAATACTGTATAACCACAAAATTATTTAACTAATGTTTACAGATTGTTAATTAATGAAGGTGATTCATATATTACAACACTTAACTGGCATTTAATAACTACAAATTATTTGCCATGACCAGAAACTTTGGTTTTCGGCCCAAAATAGCAATATCCTCCCAATTAAACCCCCGGTACAATCTTAACTTAAATCAAATCATAGTTTTAAAACTTTAATTTGATAATTATATGCTTAATATTTTAATCTTTAAACTTACAACAATTATAAATTTTATCAAGTTTATATTTTGCATTTAATTTACAAATTTAAACTTTTGTTTTTATTGATTTCATATAAGATACTCAGTTTTTGACAAAAGTTTATAAATATAATCAAATAAACTTTTATGAATTACTTTGTATTAACAAATAAAATATGAACCAAATTGAGTTACAATATAAAAATTTTTTTATTTTCTGTTTTGAGCCGAAAACCAAAGTTTCTGGCCATGACTCAGTAACAATCAACAATTTGTCATTATTCTTTTTGTAAAATATTTTTACTTTTTAAAAATAACTCATAAAAGGAGTTTTTATTTGATAATTTTTCAAAAACTTTAAAATTATTAAAGTTAATTTTTTTTAGTTTGTACTGCAATATACTTTATATTTTAAGTACAAATTAGTATATAATTTTAAAAAAACTATGTTTTAGCATTTAATTATATAAAGCACCAATTAGGCACTGAATAAAAATGCCACATATTATAAAATAACAATTTAATCTCGGTTAATACAATATAATATTTCAATAAGTAATACTGTACGTTTTGATATTTTTAGGCTTTACATTAAAAATAATTAAATTAAGTTTTTATTTATTTAATTAAATTAATTAAATTTAATTATTTTTTCTGCTGAAATATATTTTGATCTTTTATAATGTGTTTTAAAATTTATTTAATATAAATTCTAGAGATATGTTCATAAATCTTGTTTCAGAAAACATGCAAATATACACTCGTATATGAACCACCTTTTACTGTATATAAATAGCGATAATATGTGCTTGAACACATTTTGATCTTTAATGAGAATTTTTATTTTGATCTTGTACAAAGCGCTGTGTAAACTATGTTTTTCTAAAATATAATTTTTCAAAAATACATACAATATAATAATGGGATTAATAATAACTAAATGTCTCAATGGGATTAGCTAAAATTGCACTAATGTTATTTTAGTCCATCTCACAAGTCAGTTTATGTCAGTCAGTCTTAGAATTTAGAAAATGACAAAAACCTATCTTGTTATTAAATTGCTTTCCACCTTAGGGTTGAAGACTAATTTTTTAAATTACTCCTAAATTAGTTATTGTTTAATTAATTTACTTAAACTAATTAAATATAACTTTAATTTAGAGTAAAATATAAAACAAAAATAAGATATATTTGTAAAATTTTTTCAATGCCTTAAGTTTTAAAATTATCCCCTCCCCTCCTTTTGTCTCCTCTCCCCTCTCTTAGATCTCTCCTGAGTTGGCCAAACATCGGAATTTCTAATTTAATTTTAAAAATTAGTTAACAAATAAATTCTAATTAAATATGTTCTGAACAGTATAATTATTTTTTTAATGTTTGTTGATTTAAAGAAAATTCGGCTCATTAAAAAATCAATTCAAATTTTAAAAACTAATTAGTCACGCTTAGGATAAATTGTTCATGTGCCTTGCTTAAATATTTCTTTATTTGAGTATCAAGCACAATAATCGCTTTTTATATATTAGTAACTTATATAAGTTATAAATTATTCATAAATCACAACAAATATACAAAAATAACAATTTTTAATAAATAGATAATAAATAATATTTACAAAATTTAAACAACAATTAAATTTTGATTTAAGACAAATTGATTTACGCACCGAATATATGGCACCATTTGAGTGATATTAAAAATTTTCCGAAAAATAATTGCTTATGTGATTAGAAAGAGTTTGAGATCGAGACAACTCTGGAAGAGCACTGATGTGAATATACTGGTCATTCAATTTGATGTTTTTCTAATCGGTATATAAATTCGATTGTTTTGCTGTTAGGTTTGCATATTCTTCTTGACTTAATTGCTCATAAAATTCATTTTGTTTTCCACAATCAAACAGAACGCCATAATCTAAATAACAATTAAAGTTAATTAAAGTTAAAAGTAATTAGATATAAAAAAAATGTTATATAAAAAATAGAATTTTATAATCTTTGAATAAAAAAAAAGAATAGAATAGAATAAATAAAACAAATAAAACAAATTTTTCTAAATACTAGTAAGTTGGTTTATAAAAAACAGATTTAAAATATGACTCATACTTGAATTGAGTTTATTCTGAACTAATAATAAAATGTGCAACACTGGTACAATGTAAATTATATTGAATATAAATAAAGCAAGGTGATTTAATGTTAAAGGTTAATAAGAGTAACATATACTTTGTAGCGACTATCATAGTGGGCATACCTGCTATTTGTGGCGAACGATTTCGATTGCTTCGAGGACTGGGAGACCTGGCTTTCCGTCTTTGAACTGGAGATGTGGAGCGAAAACTTGAAGAATGGGACAGATAGTCGCGATCTGTGCTGTTTGGGGAGTCGTTGGTTGGGCTACTCATCGAAGGAATGCTGGCCGAGCAGGAGGTTTTGGTGGGGGTTGGGGTGTGGGTGGGCAGTGTGTTGGAAAACCAGGCGCCTGATTTCTTCCACATCTGAATTTATTTATTTAGTTTATTTAATAATTTGAAAAAATGTTTATATTTTAAAGAATTTACTTCTCGTGTCTCCGAACAAATCTTGCAGAGCCAGAGCGGGTCGTTCTCTGGAGTGAATGTATCGATTCCGCACTTATTACAAACCGACTGAACCAACAAATATAGACAAACATTAAATATTCTGCTAATTCTATGTTTGCTTTTATAATACTGTATATCTATTTTGAATAACTTATCGACATTTTTAATTAACGAAGACTTTCAGTTGAACTTAATTTTAGCTCAAATGAGTCATAGCTAAAGAGACAATTAATTTGATTAAAAATAGATATAGTTTATATCTATAGTCGGTATAACTTCAAACCGCACTCATCGCTGATTAACCGCTAGTTTTGATAAATGAAAGAACAGTTGCATTCAGACCCTCTCAGTCAACTCGAAAGAGGTTTTCGAAATAAACTTTTTTCAATGTAGCGCTTATTTGACTTTATTTTGGTTTAATGTTAGTTATATTAATATCATATAAAATAAAAAACAATTCTTTGTTTTTACTTTTATTTCATTTACTCATTAAATAATAAATCACTTTAAGTTCAATTTATTCTTAAAACAAGTAATAAAATTTGTGATAAAACTAAAATACTATAATTTAATTTGCTCTAAAAACTCAATAACATTATAGTAATAGTAATAAGTTTATAATCATAAAATATCCTATATCAATATCTTATTAGAACTTACAAGTACATATTATAATTTTTGGTAAAAATTTTAGAGAATTGTTTTCATGTTAAACTAAAGTGATTAATTTTATTATCAAGTCATCATTAACTTAAAATATATTCGCTTACTTTGAGACAATCCTTACACTGACGACCCTGTGCTCCGAATAGCCCAAATTCATCATTGCATAAAACACACGACCCCTTTCCGTCTCCCTTTGCATTCCTCTTCATATTATTCAATCGCTCCAACATTCGACTGAAATTTAATATAATTCAATCAAGTTATAATGTCAAATTATATCAAACTTTATATTTTAACAAAATTATTGCTAAGAGCTTCTAAAATTCTGTTTTGTTAAATCTAATTTTTCAATAATAAAAATTATAATTTAAGTTAATATTTTTATCTAAAATAGAACACAAAAGTTTTGCCAATTTTGTTCAAGTTACTCAAAATTAATCTAGACAGAAAACAAATAAACACTTATAAAACATTTCGATCATTTGTCAAGGCAATTGTTTTGTCATAAAAGCAAGAGCAATCTAAATTATTGATTTACACAGATTCACTGAAAAAAATCACAAAATGTACAAATTATATTAATTTTTTAATTTTTAAAATTTAATTTATTATTACTCTTTTAAAATTAAATGACTCGGAATAGATTTTTAAATAATTAAATTTTAGAAACATTCATTAATTTTAAGACACAATTTAACCACTGCTTCAAAATCTAGCATAGTGACATTATTAATAAATGTTATAAATTGTAACTTATAATTTTATAGCAAATTTGAGTTTTTCTAGAGTATTTAGAATTTCTAATTGTTAAATCTCTAAATTTTATAGAAGTTTTGCGCTTTATATACAAATATCGTTTTATAGAATTTATATAAACTCAATAAATCTTATATACTGTACGTTATTAATATGTTAAGAGTAGTTTTAAAGTTAAAGTTTTTTGTTTATTAAATATATAGTTCAATAATTATGTTTTATGTGATGTGAGTAATCTTTAATTTTAATTATTACTTTTATACTATAGTATAGTAATTTAATAAAATGGGTAATTTTATTTTGTACATATTTTAGTGATTTTTTTAAATTAAGTAATTTTTAGTTTGATTTGAAAATATCCTAGATAAAAACTTAATCCTCTATAAGCTTATAATGCATATAATTTCAAAATTTTATTTAAAACTTAATTATTTTGATACTAAAGAACAATAAAAAAAATTAATAACGCAAATATCACATATAGGGATCGTGAAAAGGAAGCCAAAAATCCTTTTGATTTTGAAAATTGTCATTTATCCCCCCTTAGCATTTGATCCGCGGAAAGGTACCTTCTCGACTTTTTGCCGGCCACTTTAGGCGGTCAGCCAATTTTTTGTTTTTTTTTTGTTACAATTAGGAAATTTTCCCTAAATTGGTGCAAGGTCTGGTTTAAATTCAATTAAATTAACTAAATTTAGTTTAAATACAGTTATATTGGATAAAATTTTATCATAAATATATTAACTTTTTTGGAAAGTCCCTTCCCTGAAACCCCCAAGGTTTTTGGCCAAATTTTTAGAGAAAAAATTCCTCCCCTGATCCCCCAAGATCGGCTGACCTTTTTGATTCCTAATCAGTGATCATATACAATTTATTTATTCTAACAAATTTAATATACAGTATAAACTGATTTTAGCAATTGCTTTCTACTTTAAAAAAAATTACAACTAAAATCGAATTTGGCTATAATCCAATATGCTAAATTCGAGTTTATACTCTATATAATATTAAAACAATATTTAAAAATTTTATCAGATGTTAAGCTAAATTTTTTAATTTAGCCTAAAGCTTAGATTTAATTTTCAACTTTATAAGTCAGTTATATTATTATTACAGTATTATTTTGGTAATAATCAGGGGTTGAGAAGATCCGACCTGTCAGGATTGAAACTCAAAATATTCTCAAGTATAGCTATAACTCAATTTGACTTAACTTAACTGTATTTAAATCGAATTTAAACTTAATTTACTCAATTTAACTGGATTTAGCACCAAATTAATTAATATATTAAATATATGCCAAACCCCAAATTAGAGACAAGTTTGTTTATTTAAAATTTAACTTTTTTCTAGGTTTCTTCTAACCCTGTATTAAAACCTAACTAAAACATGAAACGGTGAAGCTAAAATTGACTAGTTTGTTGAATGAGAAAAAACTGGGGTTTAAAAGAGTAACTAAAAATTAAACAATAAAATATTAAAAATATATTCATTTTTTAAATTAAATGTTAAAAATAATTTTAGATAATTGAGTTTTATACCTTAAAACTTCAATCCCAAACTAGCTAATCAATTGTTCTAATAAGACAGTTTTTAGCATTTGAATCTTCTATAATTGAGTGTCGATCTACATTATATCTTACTTTAGTCTTAAAGACTGCAAATACTATATATTATAAATATATACTGTATATACTGGAAACTAAAATTATGATAAAAACTATTGAGTAAAATTTGAACTTTTTATTTAAATTTGAATAAAATTGCATGCATAATTAATTAAAAACTCTTACTTGATCCTGTCTCTTTCCATGCGCTCAACTTGTTGGGCTTTATTGATAACCTTAAGAATAACCGCTTGTTCTGATTCATTGATTGGATCTGCTTTTGACGTATTGTTCTGCAATTGACTGCTTTTGACAGACCATCCCGTCTCCAATCTGAGTGTAAATGCAATAAATCTCAACAAACAAACACTTGACTAACAAACAAATTGACTTAAGCCTAAAAATATGTTACATATAGTATGATATCGATAGCAATAATCACAAACCTGGCTCTCAATGTCAATTCGCGATCATTCGGACAATTCCACGAACTTTTTGAATCCATTTACAGCTTTTGTTCAATTATTAAATTTATTTATTTAAAGCAAACATAGAATTAGTTAAATATAAAATTTAATTTAAATATTAATTAATTAAATATCAATATGAGTTATCTGATGATCAAATCAAAATAATTCATTCCCTGTCAGCCCCCGAAATGTATCTTTTCAGTAGAGCTCATATTAGTGATATTAATAGGAATGTAATTGAAAATAAAATCAAAATTTGAAAATATTAAAGAATAAATTTTTAACAAAAACCAAATTACAATTTTTGAAACAGAGATAAAATATCGTAATGAAGCAAATATTCTGACGAAAGTGTTTTAATAAATAACCGGATGACTGAATGAATGACTATTCTGTCGCTAGCATTGGTTCGTTTATAGCACTTGCGTTACACACTCTCAGCCAAAGCTGACTCTTATTATTGCGCTTATCATCAAAACCATAGCTTTGAAAATAGCGGTAGCTTTGAATGGATTGCGCTACTACTTCTAGTGCACCAAATGTTTTAATTTTATGCTTTATTGCTATATTTTATATACATTTTGTTTAATAGATTATATTTATAATTAGTTGTTAAACAAATTAAAATTTTTATTAAAATAAGTGCCTAACCTAACACTTTTAATATATGCAATTATTTTGTTGTGATTAAAATATATATGTAACTTTATTATCAAATATTTCAAATTTACAATTCATTGACGGAATGAATGCTATGAAAAATAATCCGAAAGGAAAGGAACTATGTTCTTGTGCCTCAATCAACGACCAAATGGGTGTCTATCCAACTCACGACCATCTCTGCAAAGACTGCCTTAAAGTAATTTATAAAACTTCTATATTTAATACCTTCTTACAACTTAAAACTTACTAGTTAGATTGTATTTATTGGGTATTTTATTTTTTAGTTGTTGTTAAATTAATACTTGTTATACCAATAATTTAAATTATTAATTTAAGTTTTATTAATAAGTTGTTAATTTTATTTTAAAATCATAAATCGTAAGTAATGACTAAATATTAAAATTAATTAATTGAAATTTAAAATTAAATTAAAAAAATAATTTAAATATATTTAAATTAGAAGTATTTGTTTTTAGATATACATTAACAAGTGAGACAATTTTAATTTAATGTAATTTCTAACATATAGACATATTTTTAATTATTTTTATATGCAATTCTATTTAATTTTATAAATAGGAATAATTATATGCACAATATTTCTTATATTAAAAAATTATTGAGATTATTAAGATTTGCAAGACATCTTTTTGCAAGTAATTTTGTATCAAATAAGATTGTGAAAGGTTAGCGAATTTGTGAGTCTAAAATGGATTGTTAGAAAGTCACTGACTACAATGTTTATGCATACCAATTTCTATATAAATAAGTTTAAAAGTGTTTGTAATTACATGAAGATTACTAGTTTGATTTTTTTGTAATTTATTTTATTAGTTAATTATATGATTTAATTATATTTGAGTGCATTATTATTTTCCTGCGTTGTATTTAAACATTACAGCCAGAATTACTCTTGACATTCCATTGGCAGCTAAAATCAATATGGTTAGTTTTTAATTATTTTAAAATGCTTTAAGAATAGCAATGAATTTTTTAATGCATAATATAATTTATAAACTGTATTTTAATAATAATAAATATTTTTTTAATTCTTAAGATTTATTAAAATATTAAAAAATAAAATTTTGAAAATAAAGTTGTAATTATGTGGATAGCAAAAATAAACTTTATTTAATAATTATGACATTTATATATTCATATTATTTTTAGGCAGATTTAAATTAAATAAAATTAATTTTTTTTACAATTAAAAAGATTTTGCCTGCTTAGAAAGATAAACCCAATATACTCTCTTGTAATCTCCGCTAACATAGAAGACTTTGACAGAATGTCACAAAAAATTTAAAAATATACACTTCTTTCATCAGTCAGAGATTACAAGAAATATTATCTAGGCAAATCAAATTGAATCTTATATATCTTATTTTTATTTTAAATTAAATTTTTATAAACAATAGTAAAATTTTTTTAATTAATTTTATGCAATTATTTTAAATAAATAAAAATTAAAAGTTAAATAATATTTAATAAGTTGCATTAAAGTAAATTAACTATAATCAAAATTAAATTTAAATATTTAATTTATAGATTGTTCAAATAATGCTTAAATTAGTTAAAACAGTAAATTTTTGTCTAAATTTTTTTAAATTTTGTTTAACTAAGTTTTGAGATGAATAAAAACACTTTATTTAATAGCAATATAAGATTCAATAAATAAAACCATTAAACTCTATTCACAGTTTAATTCAGAATTCTGTAATTTTTTAAATAAAAGTCAGTTTGCAGTAAATGTGCCGATAATTGCAATTCAAACAACGACTCGCATTGGATCTGCAAAATATGTTCTGAAACTAGAGATGTGAGTCTCGACTAGTTTTGACTTATTTCTACATTTAATTTATAATAACTTTTAATTAAAAATATTAAATATAGTTATGGAAGAAGTCTGGCGCCTGGTTCTCAAATTCATTAACAAATATAAGTTCTTCGAATGCAATCATTCCATCGATTCCGGCAAATGAGTCGCCATTATGTTTGGAACGAGAGTTTGTTTCAGGTATTGGTTAAGGAATTCACAAATTTTGAAGATAGTGTCGAACATAAGTTTTTATGCAAATTCCAAACGTCGTATGCATTTAGTTTGACAACCAATCCATTAGTTTAGTTGAAAAGAATTTCATTCTTTTGAGTATAATATCTATGAAATAATATGACATAAAATGTGATTCTTTTTGCCCAATAAATACTTTTTAGTCTTATTTGAGTAAAAACTGTAAAAAATGTTTAAAACGCAAAAAACATCGAATGCCAAACACGACTCTATATTAGTATAGGTTTGGAAATGTAAAAAATGCCAAAGAGTAACGAATTTGTGGTTCGGTTATTAGAAAGTATTTTCGAAGATATGAGCCTATATGGGAGGTCTTAGAGCGTATGCAAACTGAGGTCCTGAGCAGAACTCCTTTTCCTGTGCTCTCAACAGTTGACACATTCGAGTCTACAGCTGGACGTTAGCTAAAGAAACACAAATATAATATATTATATCTCACACTCTCTCTCACTCTCTCTCAAGATGCAGTATAGTATTACTTGGGGTGCACTGCACTGGCCTGGGATGGCTTGGGATGACATAGCATCGTTAGGCTAGGGATGAGGCGGATGGGATGACATGAGCGATCAGACACTATAGTACTATTCAGGCAAACAAATAATAAAAAATTAGTTGTGTCTGCACTGAACTGCTCGTTCTGGTCCTTCCCTCACTCTAAGACCATAACATGAGCTCTAGATTGTTAGACACGGTTTGCGTAATCCTAAGAACATAACTTTCTGGACATAACTAGTGTTTAGCCAAAGATCACAACAATCGATAGTAAAAAAGACTAATTCTTGGTTTGTTTGCTGTTATAGTACACGACTTAATAACTAACCAAAGCAACCAAAGTAACCAAAGCAACCAGGACAATATTTCCAACCGTTCCCTATCGTTATGGCAGAAGCTGTCAGACGCGGCTATGAGAATAGGAGATGAAAATCAATTGACTGTCACTTCTTCAGAATCAAACTCTTCGTCTCCTATTAGAGCGACCAATGTTTCGGTGATTAGAAACGAAACTATCGATGAGATCAACGCCGACCGACAAATCCACCCGAAGTTGTGGTCAACTACTGCTAATCTGGAGATGAAGTGTCTTTGGGACGAGTTTAATGAGTTGGGGACCGAAATGATAGTGACGAAAGCGGGTCGGTATGTATGCCAACTATTTTGCATTTAATTAGAATCGTCTTCTCTAGCAATGAATTATACGATTTGTTGCGTTTGTCTACTCTTAGACTAAGAGTTTTGAATTTAACGAATAGTTATTTTTGAAAGTTATTCAGTTATTGCAGACTTTGATGTATAGCCTAAGCATAGCCTAAGCATAAGCCTAGCCTAGCATTGGGTAATGTTGTTGCGGAAACCTAAGCCATGTGTTTCTGTATCTAATGGCTCGCTTAATGCCGTCTCATTTGTCATTGACCCCTATTAGATGTCAGAGCGTGTCATTAAATCGCATCTTAGAGCTACAAACCCCTGATCACTACAAACTGAGCACAAAAATCACACAAAAACCACATTCGCTTCCAAACCAAAAATTGTTTTTCAACTCTGCAGTCGTATTACTAATTCATAAATCTCTTTCAAATCTACACAACTGTACACTCGAGTAGAGCTCAGATATCATCTCTTGTGTTCAATAGAAACACCATTCGGTGACAGAAATTTGAGTTTAACTGCAAAGTCATGTCTTGAAAATTGAACATAAATATGAATTTATTTTAAACTTTATTGTCTTTAGTATCGGAGACTTTAATTAATAATTCTGTTATTGCTTTCCGTCCAAATCGAACCTAACTTTACAAACACGACATTTCGAAGCTTTCAAAAAAGCTTTAAGACTTAACTCTAAGGCTTGTAATATATGAATGCTTGCAGTGATGATCACAAGTCGTATATCATTTCATGTCTTACTTGACATTCGCTAAAATGTAACCAAAACTAATCCGAATTCGCTTTAGTCTACAAAATAAACGCTTTCAACAGATTTAGCCTTCAATTGAAATCTGAACAATATTTTGCTATTTCTCTAATTCTGTTTAAAAAATTCTAAATTTTTTAAAAACAGTTTTAAATCACTTTTGTCTAAGATTTTTAATAAATTGAAAGATAAGTCACTGGTAGGCAATCTGGGCTATTACTTGAATTATAGAATCTAATTGTAATTGTGTCTAAAAGATAGCAAAAGTTGTTTTTGTTGTCAACAGAAAATTTGTTACATAAAGAATACGAAAATGTGGTTCACATAGAGTAAAGTAAAACAGCGCTAAAGTGATAGCTATCCCTATAATGCTCTCTGTCTTACATCAAAGTCTAACTACGGAAATAAAGTTATGTAAATGAATATAATGTATACAATAAATACATTTTGATTGAGTGGGAGCTCAGTATATACGCAGAACTGAGTTCTCGCACTGGAGTTACTTCTATGAGATATTAATTGCCCAACAATTGGAAAGACAGGCATCTGCAGGGGTGGGCACTGCCGACACTCCAAACAATAACAATTTCAACATTCATAACCTTTTGTGGACAATGACATGCTGTTCACTAAATTAAACAAATCTCTATTTAGCTAATTGTGACAAAAGCTTAAAGACTTACAAATCTTAATAATATTATTTCAACAGTTTTATACAAAACACTTCAAAGATGTTATTGTCAACTGTTTTTCAATTAAAATATTTTGATTTAAGTTTTGCTTTAATGCTAAACATTTTAGAGTAAAACGTACTTTGAAAAATTACTGCAGATGCTTGCTCAAATACAAATCTTTAGTGAATAAGTTACACATAGTTTTAATATTACTTATAGCGTAGATATTGACAAACAAAAATTGAGGAAATATTAAAACGGGTGGGAACATTTTAACTATTTTAAAATAATTTTTATTATTTATTAAAAATAAACAAAACACATTATTTATTCATAGAATTAACAAATATTTAATAATTTCTTTGTTATAAATAACTGTTTAGATCCAAAATGACAACAAAAATAACTTAATTTCTTGCGATAAATCTTTTGGGATTATATCGGCTTGAACTTTAAAAAGTATTCTGGCTTTTGAGCGGTGTAGAAATATATTTAGAATCACCAAGGTCGTTAATATTTTATAATTGAAAGAATAAATTTTAATTATTTTAAAACTTTTATTATACAATTATAAATTTTAAAATATGCATTTATCTAAACTTTTAATTAAACTAAACCCAATTTATTATTAAAACAATAATCAGAAAAGCGTTTCCGTTATTCAATTTATTTTATTTACTTATATTTTATAGTATGAATACAAACTTTTGCAATTTATACTTATTAAAAATTATAATACTGTGCTTTTGCAATAAATATTTATTTCACTTTTTGTTTTAACTACAACAATATTAACAAAAAATCAAAAAACTATAAATCAAAAAAGTAATTAGTCCATTTTTATTAAAGAATCAAAGAAATTGTTTTTAATTTTAAAAACTATAATACAACATAATACTAAATTGATTAAATAAAAAAATTAATTAAAAATTATTAAATATTAAAAAAATTATTATTACAATTTTATGTTATTACAAAATTTACAAATTAAAACAAATTTCTTGACTAATTTATATAAAAAATTATGTTTATATCAAATATTGTTATCACATATATAATAATACTGTAAAAAAGTTTAATTTATATTTTATCATTATCCAAACCAAACTAAATTTAATTGCAACGTCTATCTGAATTTACTAACGCAAATCTGATTTTTTAAATTTATAAACTATCACGTTAACATAAATTTTAAATGTCGACTTTACTAATAATGTTAAAAATTATAATTTAAAAATATAATATTTGCTAAAAATTATCATTTTTTAAAATAAATAGTTACTTTTGCTATTTTTTAAATTTTAAGTAAATTAAACAAGTTTGCATAAATTTTAATGTATCCAAATTTCTACAATTTTATTTTAAAGTAAGTGTTCAATTTTATTGCTGTGTTACTAATTTATAAATTTAAAAAATTAAATTGGATACATTTATATACATAAAATTCAAAATCTAACACGAGTTTTACTATAAAACAAACTTACACATAGTTTAGATGCTAATAAGTTTGTTTTATCATAAAAGCAAAAATACAGTATAATAGCAAAACTTGCGTTTCTTTTTAAATTTCAAAAACAATACATGCATATATAAAAACCAAACCAATTAGTTTAAACATTTATATGCAAAATTAAATATAATTTACAAATTTTATAAGTTAGAATAAGTATTTTTTTAATTTTGTCACAAATAAATTAAAACAAGTTAAAGTGTAAAAATTAATTTTTTATTAAGCTTAATAAAAATCATATATATAGAGTGTCAAATTGAAATAGCCAGAAAGTAAAACCGTGCTAACATTTTTATTTATTTGAATATTTTCAAAAAGTTTACTTTATTTTAAAACCAAAGAATGAAATTTTATTAAAATAATTTTATTTTTTTTATTTTTTTTAAGTATTCTTTAATTTCTAAAATAAAAGTTATAAAATCATTTTTAAGAATAATTTATAAAGATATTTAGAATGTTTTTGATGCACGAGATATGCATTAATAAACTTATAAATAAAGTAATGCACTAATTACTTATTGGTGTTGGAGACGGAATTAGCTGGCCAAATTGCTCTTCAGACTTTACAGCCGCGGATTTATTTCTTTAGAAATATTTTAAAGATAAGTTCTACCCGTATAGCACTTATGCATCGAACAACTCAAACAATGCATTCGTAAGAAGTTAATAAAATAACTCAAAATAAAAGTTTACTAAAATAAGTATTCAGATCTTTCAGGTTAAAAATTGACGATTTCATTAAACTAAATAAGAATTATTTTAAATTTTAGCAAAATTTCATTCTTTGGCTTTAAAATAAATCTCAAATTTTGAAAATATTCAAATAAATAAAAAAGTTAGCACGGTGTTACTTTTTGGCTATTTCAATTTGACACTCTATATAATATTGTTTTAAAATTGCAAAATAAAATAAAATAAATTAACGACAAAATATAGAATTTACGTTTAAAAAATTATTTTTTATTTCAGTAAAAAAAAGAAATTAATTCAAATTAATAATTATCAGAAATTTAGAAGGAGAAGATTTTTCAAATTTAAAAAATTAACATTTATCATCCTGGATTTAGATAAGAAAAAGATATCTCTAATATAACAACAGTTTTTTAATTTTTTTTAACCCAAAATTATAATTTTTAAAAATTAGTGTTAAATCTAGTTTCAAACTCAAATTAGCCAAATTTAGTTTAAATTTCAGTATAACTATACATGTTTTTGTGCATTAAATTTTTTTCACCCTAATCCTCCTTAATTTGACAATTTCATTAATTTTACTCAATGGTTCATGATAAAAGCATATTTTCTGGTTTTAGTCTTTGATCTTATATTTATTTAATTTAAAAATAGAATTACTTTAAAACTTTGATCAAGTTTTCAAACGAGACGTTTCTATTTGATAAATAGGACACAAATTCAGTAAAGGCTTCAATCGATGAATGATTATTCATAAAACTCTTCGATTGAACTTTATTTCTTGTACTCAATGTAAGGCTAAATAAGTTGTTTATCCGACAAAACTTTAAAAGTGACACAACTCTGCATTTCTAACCAGAATTTTGTTTACTTTAATGTCTGAAGTATACATAAATACATTAAATGATATATTATAACCACTAAACCTCTTGATTAATGTTTTATTAGAAATTGTTGGTTCAAACAAATTCAAAGCACTCAGAGATGACTTGAATTATTCACATTAACTCAAAATAAAATATATAATCAAAATACTAAAACATATTTAGATTTAATCAGAGGCTGAGAAGGGGGATTAGCCCAAAACCTCCTTGATTTTAAAAATTAACATTTATCACCTTAGCATTTGTCTGCGAAAAGGTACCCCTTACAATTTTTTAAATTTTATAACCTAAATTAAATTTTTTTAATTTGTACTAAATCCGATTTAAATTCAATTAGGCTAACTAAATTTTATTTTATTTTATTTAAATCGGGTTAAATTGCGTTATATAAGTTACTATATTACATTCGAATTACAGCTTCTGTGCTTTGCTAATAATTAAAAAAACAAATTACCAATGTAGAGCAAGTTAGTAGACTAGAAATAAAGTGGAGATATGTTTTCAAAATTTTTAAAAAGGTATAAGTATATTTTGCATTTTTAATTGCCTTTTTAAATAAATTATAATTTAAATCATTTTTGCATGTTACTAATAATTAGAGTTAAAATTACAAAGAATATTTATCGATATTTTTTAAGCGGGATTTATCATACTAGTATTATAGATCTTATTAAAAGACAACTTTTTGCCGTTGGAACCATATTTTTAAAAAATTTAGTTTTCGAGTTATTTAATATCAAAGTTCTGACTTCAATGGGAATTTGGCCAAAATTCCAATTTTCAAAAATTAATTTAAAGTTCCCCGTCCCTGATTTATTTTCTCATGAAAATTTTTTTTGAACAATCTACTAAGAATAAGGAAGTTTTTAAACTGGGTTTCCAAGAAAATTCACAAGATTTTATCTTTTTTTTATTATTATTAAAAAAAATAATTTTATTAAATATTTTAATTATTATATTAGAATAACCATAAAGTTTGAAAATATAAAATTATTATTATTTTATTTTATAATCAATTTAACAAGTAAAAAGTATATCTGCAATGTTAATTAGTTAGTATTAGATATTTACTTTTTATTTTAAGCTTTAAATTTCAAAGTAACAGCTAATTAATTATTACAGTAGTTTTGAATGATATATAGCAAATGTTCCGAACCGCAACTATGTCTACTACATTGTTTTTGGGCACATGCATATAAAACGGACTGTAGTTCAGTTTAGTAAAAAGGGTCTTCTTTAGTAAAAGTAAAATATTTTAATGAAGTATTTAATTAATTAAATCCATAGTATATCACAATTTACCATAATATTTCCACAATTGCATCAATGAATAGTTACAATCCAAGTCCAGGTCTGTCAACTAGATCGGGCAGAAAAAAATAAGGGGTAAAACTAGAAAAGGGATAAAATTGGCCTTTAATAAAAAAAAATATTAAAAACAGCATCATTGTTATGCAATTATTATGAAATAATTTATTATTTGTTTTTTGTTTTAAATTTAAATAATTAAAAAATTATTTTTAACTTGATATAATTTTTATTAATCTAATTTTTAAAAATTTATTTTAAGTACAGTATATACTGTATTATTGCAAATTCAAGTATTTTAAAATAACAATTGTCTAGTTTTTATTTCTTGATTAAATTTTTATGTTATATTAGTTTATGTTAAAAATATGTTAAAAATACTTAGTTTATTTCAGATTTCTACATAATTAACTATAAATTTTACTGGAAAATAATAATTAAATTATTGACCAATATTGTGCAAAACTAACATTTAACATAAATTAACATAACCTAATATAAATTTTGCATGACATAAGAAAAAATCAAAATGTTAGATTGTTAATAAAGAGAAGTAAGTGTATTGACCGCAAATTAGTAAAGTCTCATACTTAAAGTTATTAATAAAAAGAAGTGAATGTATTTATTTTAAGAATTTATTGTGAGTGTTTATTTGAAAAATAGATTGTTAATCAATGAAATTGGCAAAACTTTTTAACAATTTCTAGTGGCATTTAGATATTTGCATAAGGATAAATCATCGGTATGAGAATCTAACAATAGTGATTACTAATATTTGGAATTTAGATTAAAGGTATAAACTATAAAGCGTCGGATTGAAGATCTAATAAATACCAATCATTGAGTTGAACTTAACTTAGTCGTTAAATTAACTTTCTCAATAATAATTTTACAGCTTTTTAAAAATAATTTTCAAGGCTTGTTATTAATTTCTTGTCTGTGAAATTTAGAGTTTTTTTTCTTCTAAAGTTTTCTATAAAGCAGTATATGGCAAATATAGTGACATTTTAAAGTTAAAATTTATTTAAATGTTGAAACATATGTTAAATATTAATATTTTTGTCATTACTAATTCGACATTAATATTTTTGACTTTACTATATTTAATAAATAAACCATATAAATATATTTATAACATTTTAATAAATATCAGTTTCAAATTTCAATATATTCGCCTTATACTGCTTTATTGAAAATTCCAGAAAAACTCCAAATTTCACAGACAATTAATTACTACAGTAATAGTTAATAATTTAATTCATAAATGTATTAACTGTTATATTTTTAATAATAATAATAAAACCATAAATTGTTATAACTTATCACTAATAAGCAGAGATGATTCAATCTCATAGTTCAAAAGAGTTAATTAACATTTTATACCATTTGCTAAGCATACAAAAAC
>JAQFXP010001028.1:0-22224 GCA_034693685.1 Belba bartosi
TACTGCACAAAACGCATTGATATGAGTCGAGTGATCCTCAAAGCGGTTAATGTGATTCTCATTTTGGACGATAGACATTGAGGTGATCCTCAATCTGGATAAAGTGATCCTCAATAAAAAACAACTGTATTTTATTTTATTTTGATATTTAGGCGCAAAAGATGTTTCACTAATCAGTGAAAGACATAAAACATATGAAAATGGAACTCTTGTGGTCCGGGATGTGAACAGGGATTCGGACACAGGGATGTATCAATGCACAGCTGTGGCCAGAAATGGTCAGACAGTAAAGCAAGAGGTGTACATAGATGTGCGTAAAAAACCCGTTTTAACTAATTTTGCATTTCCGTCGGCTCTCACTTCCGGAATGCGAGTAATCGGTAAATAAATAAATATTTAATATTATTTAATACTTAAACGAATTGACTGATGCCATCACTGCTGCCATCTAGTGACATGCAGTGTTCTCGAAGGAGATCATCCTATTAAACTGTTTTGGCTCTGGGAGGGCAAACACGTGACTGGACTGATGGCGGATATGGAGGTGGAGGAGGTGTCAATGGGGGGTAAGCGCGCAACTTTATCAACAATATCGGAAAAGATTAAAATTATTTTTTTTTCTTTAATTTATTTCTTTATATTTCTTTAAACTGATTGAAGAGATTCGCGATATTTAGGCAAAACATAAATTTTTGTTGATTTTGCACGAGACTATCTAAAATAATACTTTATATCAGAAATATACTGTATATATAACTAGTACAAAAACTCTTTCCACCCCTTTCTCTCTTAATTCAATTTATTTAATAACTGTTTTAAAGTTTAATAATTTGATTCCATAGCATATGATTTACAGATTATGATAAGTTATGAGAGTATCGTTTGATTTTCAACTTTAAAACAATTATTGTGTCATCAGTTGAAATCAATGTTTGTCCGTTCACTATAAATAAATAAATAAATTCTTTCAAAATATATATAAGTAATACAATATAGTATATTGAATATACAGTATATCTTATAGTTTACAATATTTGTTAATATTTTAACTGAATTTACAAAAACAGATAAAAACAATATAATATATCAGCAAATGTACAAAAACAAACTTTGGTAGGCATTGCAGATATACTGTTTTTATATGATTAACAAATGGGATAAAATTTTTAAAAAATTTTGATTTCTTATCTCTTATGCTCTTCTCTTGTATTAAGTGAGAGAACGCTGATATATAATACAACTTACAATGAGTTTATTTTTGGTGCCTAAGGCTTATTAAATAATAATATCAATTTTTAAAAACATTTTCTTATAAACAAAATAACTTTTTTGTATTATGCCCGCCACTGGGGGCGTTTAGGGAGGGTTTTTTCAATATTTGTACTACTTATACAAAAAGTAGTTTATAAAAAAACTATATATATAAAAAATAGTTTATTTGAATAAGTCTTTTGAATTTTAAACTCAAATTTTAGATTAGAGTCTATTTTAGAAAATTAAAATAAATATAATTTATAAATGTATTCAAGAAAATTACTTTTGATTTTTGCTGCCTTTGGGCTCTACTAAAAACCGAATATCAAATGTTGCGGTCGGGTGTATAGCACTACGCAATTACACTAATAAAGGCATAGGTCTTGACTTTAGAGGGAGTAAAGACTTAAGACTTTGCGTAAGATCGGGTATAGCTAGTGTTGCAAAAATCTGGTAATTTCAAAGACTATTATTGTTAGAAATTGTCAGAAATTAAGCAAAAAGAGATAAAAATTGTTTTAAAGTAAAATAATGGTATTTATAGTCGAATAAATATATACATAAACAGAGATCGAGAAGGGGGGAATCAGGCAAAATTCCCCCTGGTTTTGAAAATTTGGATTTATCCCCCCCCCTAGCATTTGGTCCGAGAAAAGGTACCCCCTACCTGATCCCCCCTAGGTTTTTGGCCAAAATTTTGAGAAAAATTCCCACCCTGATCCCCTCTGGATCGGCCGGCCTTTTCGATCTCTGATACATAAATAATAGTATAATTAGTAATATTAGTAATAATCTGGTATTTTTGAGAATAATAAATTATAAAAGTTAGAATAAAATTTAGAATTAATTAATTTAAAATAGTTATAACTTATAAACATTAAAATGGTATTGTACTGCAAGTCTACCAATTTTGAAACATTAAATTTGCTTGGATATTGCATAGAGTAAATTATACTCAATACTAATAATATAAATGTTTACAAATTAAAATGATAAGAAATAGAAACTTAAATTTTAATGCAATAATAAAAAATAAACAAATTTTAATTAACATAAATTATATACATTTTAATTAATAAAATAAATCAATAATTTTTATTTCTAAATACAAAAATAAACAATTTTTAGTATACGACATGAGTTATACGAATAAACTTTTATTCTGAATGTGTTTATCACGTTTTAATTTTTTTTAACATCCTAAAATTAAAAACATTTCACTGGTTATAAACAATTGAACAGTTTTTATCTATTTTTGCACAATATTTAAAAATAATTAAAATTTAATTTACGTAGCTGGCGCTAAATTACAATTGCCAATTTGGCAATTGTGATTTTTACTATTGCCAAAAATTAACAGATTTGCAACACTAACCATGAGTGCCGTTTACTTGTTCACGGCTTTAAGAAACTTGATTATGTTTTTGGAACAATTAAAGCAATTAGAAGCTAACTATATTAGTTTAAGGCGCAATTGGGGGCGTTAGGGGGCTTTTTGGCTGTATTGTTCATATGGGAAGAAAACAAGATTTTGGGTTTTATGGTTAAGTGGCATGATAAAAACTATTCAAAATAACTAGAAACATTATTTTAAGACAAAAAAAATAAAAATACTAATTTTTGAGCCAATTGGTAAAACCCCTCTCCTGATCCCCCCTGGATCGGCCGACCTTCTAGATCCCTGCTTTAACAACATGATTTCTTCTTATTTTTTTAATGTTTTCAAGTTTGTAATGTTCGAATATTTAAAGTCTAAAATTTAACATTATTAGTAAAAATATTTCTATTAAATTTATAGTTAAAAACTAGTTTTTATTCTCATTTTTAAGAACATGTTCTTATACCCTGGGGTTTAAGCCCAAACTCACCTTATAAGAACATGTTCTAAACTGTGAGGGTTTACGGTAAATAATTATTTTTTAATTTGTCATGGATAAATAAAATCATTGTTAGTTCAATTTGTTAATTCAATAAATTGGTTACAATATTATAATATTTAAACTTTATATAAATTAATAAATAGTGTATATTGTAGTGTGATTCTATTGCATTTCTATTTCTAATTTATTAAAAGTATGAATAAAATAAAAGATTACAAACAACTTAGCAATTTTTGTTTGGTTATATTAGAATTTTTTGTATCACTTCTAGACATCGGTTCTTCTCTTGTCTTCCGGAAAGTCAATCGAAAACATTCCGGTCTTTACACGTGTTTGGCCAGAAATTCCGCCGGAAATACTACTTCTTCAGCCAAAATGGTGGTCAGAGGTGAGAGAGAGAGAGGGGGGGGGAAGGGAGAGAGAGATTTAATATTGTTATTGTTATTATTATTAGTTCCACCCGTTTGGACAATAGAACCGACGGACAAGTCTGTAGTGATTGGGGAAGCGGTAAGTGTTGTCTTGTATTTAGTGATAATAATCTCTTTTTTTGCAATTATTATTACTAAAGGTTCGGTTCGACTGTCAGAGCGACGGCTTTCCACTTCCGGTCATTCGATGGAAAGTAAAAACGGGTAAAAAAGGATTTTTGTACTAATTTTGATAAAAATAATTCTGTTTCCGGTTTTTGTAATTCGTTTTCTCTTCTAATCGGATATTAATTATTATTATTATTATTATTATTAAGGGATAGCAACAGAATTCCGTCCCCTATCGAGCAATTATCGCATCCAATCACTAGAAAACGGTTCTCTAGTCATCAAAGAAGTGGACAAATCAGATGAAGGTCTGTACGTATGTGAAGCGGGTAATGGAGTCGGAGTTGATATCTCACTCGTCGTCCGATTGGCTGTTAATATTGGCGCGCATTTCAAACAATTATTTCAAGTAATTCGTGTCTCGAGAGGACATTCAATCAGAATCTCTTGCGAAGCGTTTGGAGAAAAACCATTATCTGTGAAATGGATGCGCGAGAGACAGGACTTGCACTCAATTAGGGATAAAAAGTATACAATTAGTGAAAGACAGACAACCGATGGTCTCGTGTCGGAACTGGTCAGCGGTTCGGCTCAGAGATCCGATTCGACGCAATTTTCTTGTCTCGCCTTTAATCTGTTTGGCCAGGCGGAAATGAACGCACAGGTAGGCATAGCTCAGATATACAGTATAGTTGAGTACAGACACCAAATAGCTATAGTTAGTACAGTCCAACTCCGGTTCTGTCAACTAAATACAAAATAAGTAATAAAACTGAAAAAGAGACAAAAATGGATTTTTACTGTATTTTAGAAAACAATTTAAAAAACTCAAAGATTGGAAAATTGTAAGAAAATGGCTGAAAAGGATAAATGCCTATTTTCAAAATTAGGCACATTTTTTACTTGATCCATTCCGATCTGAAACTAACCATTCCAATATTAAAATACTCAACCCAACCCAACCCAACCCAACCCGATTCTTATCTTTAGTATTATATCAAATAAATGCAATTAAAGTGCAATTAGTCTAAAGCGGAATCGGAAATATACCGTAATTTCCCACATATAGCGGCATGCCGGTATAAACAAGGAAAAATATAAGGGTTTTAACATATGAATTTAGCTTTGATTTTAAAATTATTTTACAATTAAAATGCAATATACAGTAAAATTAAATATAATGTTTTGCAACGTTTAATATAAACTAAATAAAGTAAAAAATAAAATATTTTATGTCAAATGTATTAAATAATTTAAATTAAAAAAAATTCTTTAGAAAATCTTTTAGTTTTTTAAATTTTTAGCTTAAAATTAGATTAAAACTAATAAAAAGTTGCACAAAAATTAATTCAACTATTAACTCGGCATTTATTTATTGCAATTAATTGCAAATAATAATTAAACAAATTTTTCGCTTTATACCGGCATGCCGTTATATGTGGGGTATTACGGTAAATATGAATTGAGACATAAATATCATACTATATATATATATATATATTGAATAATAGCGTAATATATATATTGTATCGGATATTACAATAATTCAGGTATTGGTAGAGGAAGTGCCGGACGCACCGATAGCACTGACTGTATCGGATATCACGAGCAGAAGCATTGGTCTGAAGTGGTCGGAACCGTTTTCGGGAAACAGTGTTATTACTAAATATGTGGTCGAATGGAAAGCAGAAACCGGTCAGTAATCACATTAATCCCTATTAATCCCAAACAACTAATCCAAATCACGTGTCATTCAGAGTCGAAAGCGCACCGGACGGAAGTGGTGCCGAAGACGGAAACGCAACTTCTGGTAACGGATCTGAAACCAGTGACCAAATACCAGTTCCGTGTCGTCGCAGTCAATGCGTTAGGAATTAGCGCCGGAAGTGATGTTCAGACGCAGACTGACGAAGAGAGTGAGAATACATTTCCGGTTCTAATTATGAATTCCATTTCCGGTTTTATTTATTTTTGTCATCAGTTCCAGCAAATCCACCGAAAGATATAAAAGTTTTTGCTTTGAGTTCGCAATCGTTAAAAGTGACTTGGAACAAGGTTTGTCTCATAGTAATCACCTAGATACTAATTACCTAGATACTATTAATATAAGTTTAATTTGTATTAATATATTAAAGGCGCACGAGAGATTAGAGAGCGTTAGAGGATATTATATCGGATATAAAGCATTGAATAGCGAAACGTCACAAATGACGTATAAAACCGTAGAATTCACGCATAACAATGATATGGAGTACGTGTTGACCAGTTTGCACAAACATACTAAATATGCCGTAACTGTTCAAGCGTTCAATAATAAAGGTATTCTATATACACATAAATACATCTATATATATACATTTATATATACTGTATCTATATATATACATATATATTAATATTTAGGTGCAGGTCCACAATCGGAAGAAGCGTCGGGACAGACATTTGCGTAAATTTATACAAATATTTAATTAAAAAAAAATATTAATGTTTTATAATTTCATATCAGATATGATGCACCAGTGGCGCCAAAACTGCGACTATCGGATTCGGGTGACGTATCTGCGGTGAACCTATCATGGAGCGCCGACACAGAGAACCCGATTCGCGGTTTTCGGGTATTTGTGCGCAGAATACCCGACGAATGGCAACAATACACGAGTGCTCTCGAGGCGAGTGTCCGCGCGTTTCTCGTAACGGGTCTTCGTTGTGGATCTCATTATCAGTTCTATTTGATTGCGTTCAATGACATCGGTTCCAGTTCTGCATCAGAAATGGTTTCTAAAGATTTGACAAAAATTGGCGGTAATTATAGTTAAATAAAAACAATAAACAATATATATATATATATTATGTTTTATGCCATAATAGTGGGTTCGAGTCCCGATAGGAATATATTTCTTTCGGTTAACTCAACTTCATTGGAACTACATTTGAATGTATGGCCAACAGAGGGCGTTTGTGCGGTTCACTATTTTCGTATTGAATATAAAGAGTTTGGAGAACATGAGTGGACTCTTGTGTCGAATAGTGTTTCGCCACAAATGCATACTTTGACTGTCGATGGACTTAAGGTATATATCGATAAGACATATCGATATATCGATATCTGTTTTGTATTATAATTATAATGAAATTAAGTGAAAAGTTATTATTAATTATATTATATTGTAATTAATTAATTGATTGATTAGTCGGGCATTTGGTATAATCTAGCGGTGAGTGCACACAATAACGCCGATGTTGTCTCAGGTATTATATCGATAATCGATAATCGGATAACTTATTAATAATTAATTTATGTATCGAAAGAAGCGGAATATCTTTTTGCAACGCTTACCGCCGAAGGAGGTATACAAACAAACAATTATTATATTAATATATTATTATATCATAGCGTTCGGTGACAATCCTGTATTTAAAATGAGTGACAAATTCCAAGACATGTCTTCAGATTCTGATCAAAATATCATTTTAAATAATTTATATTTAGTTAAAGGCTATGTTTGGGAACTTTATAAAATGTGTTTATTTTTAAAAATTAATTCTTATAATATATAATATAATAGATTTCTAACTTTATTATTTAAAAAGTTATCTATAATTAAAAAATACAATATTTTCTTACAGTTTACAAACTTAATTTACAGACAAATTAAATGAGATATTTCTATTATTTTTTTACTAAAACATTTTTAGATATTTAAACAAAATTAATTAAACATTAAAAGGATTTTACAACAAACACATTTATTTTATTATACTGATTGTTACCGAACGCTCTCTTAGTATATATACACTATTTCTAAGATTTAAGATAAGTTGCCATAAGTTGTCTCGTATTAAGTTGTCACGTGATGTTAAATAAAGTAAAATAAATAAATCTTTTTGTTATAAAAACTGAGGCAATACTGAGAGTGTGTCTCAAATGTTATACTCATTTGTATTGATATTTGAATTAACTTTAGGCACAATATCGCCAATGACTGCAAGCGTTACGACAGACATAACTGATAAGAGACTAAGTCGTTACGTCATAGTTCTCATACCCGTCTCGTGCGCTCTTTCCGTACTTCTCGGTTAGCAATCAATACTCAATAATAATATATACCGTGTTCATTATTACTTCCGAATAGATTAATTTTTTTTATTTGCATTTAGGATTACTTTCTAGTGTATGTTAGTGAGAAAACTTATACCTTTTCTCTTAAAATATTTGCCGGGAAAAAAATTTTAATTTTAGTTACATTCGATGATTTTATTTATTTAAACAAAAAATAATAGAAATAAATTTTACAATAATATATAATTATTCAGTAATTTGTTCACCATTAACGGCAATGCATTTACGACATCTGCTTTCCTACTCTATTCCACTATATCTAAGTTTAATTAGTTCAACTCTTTCTTGAATTGAATACCTTCTCGACATTTTATTAAAAACTTAATTTTAAATAAATATAAAAAATAATTTTCAAATCAGAATTATAATTACACATAGATTTCAGTTAAATTCAAAAGAATTTCCACTAAAATATTTGGGAGTCATGTGCATAAACTTATCAGCAGTAAAATACCTGAAATAATCTTTAATGCAAATACAACTGATAAGATTCATTCGGAAGTAACTCTGAACAGTCTATATATATAATAACTATAAATACTTTGTCTCTCGCGCTCTTCATTACTACTAGTGATTGGTTTTGTTGTGATCTATATATGCGTTCGAAAGACATCACGTGATGGCCGACCAATAGAAAACGAATTATCGAATAATGAGAACGAATCGAATGAATGCATGAAAAGAGATTCGATTTCAATGACACAAATAAATACTCAAAAAAGTATTCGAATTATCATTATTTCTATTATTTATATATTTATTATATATTTATATTATATTTATATTATGTATAAGAAGGCGATTGTCAGTCGGAAAGTGTCTATTCTTCCACTCATTATCCCATTCCTTACGCCACTTCAAGATTTGCCATTAGTTCCGCTCAAATGTCTGTATATTCTACACCAAATCGACAACAAATTAATGAATCAAATAATGGATACGATTTACCCATAAAAGCCGTAAAAACTATTTATATATTATATCTAAATATATATTTGTATTGTATTGTTGTGTTTAGAGCGCGAGAAGAGAAACGAATGAATATCAAAGTCTACTCATTGACGACAAATGTATGAAAAGAATTGAAACAATTCTCGCGATTCTATCAGATATTCTATTCTATTATATTATACTTTAGGTTCACAACAACAGTTCGCGCAAAAAGACTCACTAAAGTATTATTAATATTGCTATAATTAATATAAATAATACTAAATATATATTTAATAAATATTTTTCTTCTCTTTCTTTCACTTCTCGCGCATCTCTTTAATAGCGGATCAAAACGTAATATTAATCCAAAACTTAATCCAAAACTAATCCAAAATATAATCCAAAATATAATTAATCCAAAAGCGAGTGAAAACGTCTTTATGTCTGAGTGTATGGATTGCAATGACTTTCGATTCACTACTCATTCACATCATTGTTGTCGCCATTAATATACATAAATATTCACTTCCGGTCACTTCACTTCCGACTTCCGGTCAGTTAATCAATAATTATTTATATTTTTTTGTATTATAAAACTTTTTTTTATTAAAAAAACGAAAAAAAAGAAATGAATAACAAATAGAAAAATGTGTTGTTTTTTGCATTAAGTGTTGCATTACTTCCGTTTCCGTTCGGTTCGGTTTCGGACATTAGTTGTGATCTTCGAAAAGATCTCTTATTTGCTTCAAAGCTCGACCAATATTATCGGCAAATCTTTGTGAATCAGTTGTTTTGGAACTCCTTTTGGAACTAATGTGAAAAAATATCTTTTCTTCTCCGGCGACGATATACGACACACCATATCCGTCGTCAGCCACCGGACCGAAACCCCCTCCGGCGCTAATATTCGACGAACCCAATAGACCTACCTGACCATGTGGGGTCTGACTTGTTGATAGTCTCCATGGCTCAGATAGCACCTAAGCAGTCACGCAATGTAACATAATTGTAATATTGAGAATTCAAAAATGTTTGTTAACTTTTATCCCATTTGTTAAACATATAAAAACAATATATCTACAATGACTTCCAATGGCCATTGCAGATATATTGTTTTTATATGTTTAGCAAATGGGATAATAGTTAACAAACATTTTTGATTTCTTATTTTTTATACTAATATAAAAGCAATAATATCTCTCTCTCTCTCTCGCTCTACCTGTTTAAGGAACGGAGAGTCGACTTCCAAATACTTAGAAATGACGTAAAGACAGAACAGATGTCTATCGACTCCTTTGCCACACATAGCGTCTTGATACGCCCTCTGGTGGCGATCACACGCAATACGTAATAACTCTCTTCTCTCCTCTCGACTACTCTTCGACTCTTCCACTGATTCTGACATTGAATTAACGAATTTCGAAGATTCGTCGGTAACTGGACGTACGGTCTCTGTCCTTCCCTCGCGAAACAATCGGGTCATTGACGCCTCATAAGTAAGATCTAAATGACCGATATCTCTATAATAAGCCAATTGTAGCGCCATCTGTATGTATGCGTCTGGAGATACACCGCATCTCTTCATAAACCCCTTTCCGTACGCGTTATGCGCCAAAAGACGTAAATCCACGTCACGTGCTATACATTGCGCTAAATATATAAATAAATAAATAATTATTTTTCTGAAATATATTTATATTTTATATATATATAAAAAATAAAATTATTTCTTATTATTATATTTTGAATACCTTTTGTATAACTTTCGTCAATAGTATTGCAAAGAGTTTCTGGAAAATCCCATTTTAGTCTAATAGGGGGCGAGAGTTCAATACCATTGCCAACTCTACAATGTCCATCTTCTCTATACTGCAATACGTGATAATCATAATATAAGACGTGTTCCCATAGATGCGCGAGAATGGGTGCGTCAGCCCAACTATGCTCTCCATTGAAACCAACTTTTGCATTTCGACCAATAATTAGATTAAATGACTTATCGAACCTAAATATCATTATTATATATAATTTGTTTGGTTGTCATAGAGATATTGTGTTGTTTGGTGTTTGGTTGCCATACCAACGATCATTGCCCTTTCCGTGCAGTAATAGCTGTCCATATCGATCCAATTTAGTTGAATCGTCTGAAGAGTATTCAAACGCTTCGTCTTCTAATGCGACCACAAAAGCAGACTTTTCTATAGCCGATAATGAGATCCTATTAATGCCTTTTAAGAAATATTTATCTCTTGTTTGCGCCCAAATTGGCCGACAGATGGCAGTCAAAGCGGCCAACTTTGATTCGCCTATAATATAGTAATACAATTACAATTAGATCAAATCGATTATCGATTATCGATAACCTTTTAGCGCGAGTGATTGATCATCGATAATTTGAGTTAATAGTCGCTCGAGCTCTTTTGGTTGTAATAGTTTTCCTTTGTGATGAATAGTTAGTTTATAAAACTTTCCTGAATGCATTACAACAATGTGTGGACTATCGACCAAATGTTGCAATCGATCGCATTCTATGCCCGGAATACGCGTTGTATTGAATACACGTTCGTATTGCCACGAGCAGAGAGGCACGAGATTCTGTACTCTTATCTAAATTAGTTATCAAATTAGCAAGATACATTTGTACATAAATTACGTTTACATTAAATGAACATTAATTACGTAATTACTGGTTTAAGTTCTTGTCGATCAATGAGTTTCCGGAAGAGAAGACATCCGTAGATGAGATTCGCCGCTCGAGCCGTCTGTCGATGTGTTGGCGCGTCTCCGAGTGTATCGATTCCATAGAAGTTTGAATTAACCATTAAAGGTTGACGCCCCCTTAAGTACACAAACTCCTCCCACCAGTCACTGACGTAATTACTTGCCCACCAAGACTTGAGCCAAAGATATCTTTGAAACTTACGTCCGACGCCATCGCGAAACTCTTCGGCCAATCGAACCATTCGTTGATATTTAGTTTGGTCTGAAAGCGGACGAATAGAGAGAAGATATCTATCGATTGTCTGATTGAGTGATGGCAAGGGAAGACCCGGAAGAGATCCCTGATATGAGTACAACATTGGACTCTTAGTGGCCGTCAGAATACGGATTAAAGTAATCCAGAGTTTGGTCGCAATTGAAGCGCCTATTAGTCAGAGAGAAAAGTATCCTGGTGATTTGGTTTATTTTTATGGTCACGTGTTTATACCTTTTGCGGCACGTGACTCATACATCCATCCTTTATACATAAAAAGTAATTTTAAGGCATATCTCATAAAAAGCATTTTCGTTAACCACAACAATAGGCCATAAGTGACGCACGAGAGTAATGCACACAAAGACTGCGGTATATAAGCCGATAGGAGGGGCTTAATGACGTCACTCTCGATAAGTGACGTCACGCCAAATGATGTATCGATAGAGAAGAGGAAATGCGCTATCGATACCACACAAACAATTGCCACAAGAAGTTCCACCGAAGATGGATAGATCCCCGAAGATATCGAGTTCTGTATAGAGAAATATATATATATAGAGAGAGTACATCCAGATATTTACTCCAGATATATATAAAGAGTAAAGATTGTGTGATTGAACCCCAAAGCGCGTGAATCTATTCCTCCAGAAGCGAAGTCCAGATCTGAAGACCTGATGAAGAAGTTCGTAGTCATAGTTAATGCGAACTCCTATTATAATAAGAATAAGAAAAGTAAGAAAAGTATCCTGGTGATTGGCGATTGCTGATTGGCTAATATAAATAATATAAATAATATAAATAGCGATCTCGTGAATCACTTACCCTCGTGAGTGACCTGAAAACTAAATGCAACCGCAGAATGCGCCTCGGCCATTTAATACACAAACAAAACAATAATAACAACAATAATAATAACAACAATAATTATAATAAGAGAATAATATTTGAATTTTTATAAATATTTCGGAATTTATTCGAAAAAAAGTCGTATTTTTATTGAAATAATAATAAATAAAATAAAATAAAAATAATTCTGAAATAAAACCTGTTTTTCGAACGGAATTCTCATTTCACTCACATTTCGATCAATGACTCTCTTAAACACAAATTACGTCAAATAATGTAATTTAACCCCTTTTACATTATACTCTATATATGTATTACAAGATATATAAGACGTAATTAATGTATATTTATATCCTTCAAACCAATTAAACTTTGAGTAGAGATAAGAGAAAAGTAAACCAAAACTCAAAATCCATTTTTCGTTAATATATTTTTGCAGACTTTGGCCGCAATTCGGACTTTGACTGCAATTATAATAATAAACAGACTTTCGATTCATTTTCGATATTATTATTATTATTATTAGTATTAGATTAGTATTGAGTGTATGAGGGCGCAAGGTCATCTGTTTGCATATCAAGGCTGTATTGTTCTGCACTGCTATGACGTCATCATCGCTCTAATCTCGTGCACAGATTTCAAGTTCACTAAATCAGAGATTAATTTCTGTTTTTCGTTATATTTATAACTTTTTTCATTCAATTCACGAGATATTTCGCTATTCTATATATATTTGTTTATTTGCGCGATACTGTATATATGATATCTCTATTATATAAATAATTATTAATTTTTACAATAATTTACTCAAAATTCGAATTAAATAATATTTTATCTAATAATACAATAAAAAAACAAAACAAAACAAATATAATATAATATTTACATAAAAGTATAAAAATGTAAACAAATTATCATTTTTTTCATTTAATTCGATTTCTTTTTAATTAACGAAATTTTTTTTATAAAACGATATATTTTTCTCTTTTAATTGACTTTTATTTTATTATATATTTATGAAATACAAAAAAAAGTTTAAATAAGACCAAAGATTGCAAAATATGATTTATTATTTTAATTATATTCTGTTTTAAAGTTTCTAAAATATCTGAATAAATAAATAAATAAAACAATTCTCTAATTTAGGAATTTTTCTAAATATAAAAAATCATTTTTCGGATTACTCTCTCTCTTCTGAAAACTGTATATATTATTAAAAGTTCTGTTTTTAGAAAATTAAAATCGTAGCGCCATCTATATAGTATCAAACAAACTTATAGTTTGTATTATAACCGCATGCGCAGAATAACGCGGTTGTCGTTTATTATTAAGAATTTTAGAAATAAGAATTTGTCTAGTTGTATTCTTGCCGGCAGATGGCAGTTATTTCTGTTACAGTTTGTCACTGCTACAGTTATACAGTTTAGTAATAGGGCTTACAGTTTGTTGATTAGTTTCAAAACAGATCAATTGTTGTAGATTGCTCGTGCAAAGAAAAGAGATAATTATAATTTAAACAATTATAATGTATTTCTCGTCTAATATATAATTGTTTGGTTTGATGTCGAGATGACGTCACGCACTTGATGTGCACGAGATATAAATATTTATAATTAAGAAAATTAAATATTTATTTATATTTTGTCATTTAGTTAACAATTAGAAAAAGACAAATAAGATATACCCCTTTGGATGGGTTTACCTTGTCGATCTCTAATAATTATAAACTCTTTCTAATAATCTTCGGGCATAACAGACACCAAACAGACACTTTCTCACGTGACTGTCTTTCCCACATTATATATATATAAATCATTACAAATAAGATAAGTCGTAAAGAATTAATAGAGAAAAGGAATAAAATATAAATATAATTAAAATATATTATAAATTTACATTTGAACTTTTAAATGAGTTGCATTTCATATAATTAGTGCAATTATATTATTATTGTATGTCTAAAGTACAGTAAAAACTAATAACTACTTTTGAACTTTTATTGTTCAAGACTAACTAAATTTTAGTCTTATTTAAGTTTAAATATCAACTTTCTAGATCTATTCGCAATTTTTATAAATAGTTTACACTAAATAGCTCTAACCTTACTAAATACATAAATAACTAAATACATACTAAATAGCTTACACGTATTACAATCAGATGATTCTGAGATAGGATAGAGATATATAAACTTTGAAGCTAGTTTATGGATTCTTTAGAATTAGTTTATAATTAAAGTTGCCAATCATTGCTAATAATCAGAGATGGGCACATTTCATAGTTCAAAAGAGTTAATTAACATTTTATACCATTTGATAAGCATACAAAAACAATATATCTGCAATGTCTAACGGTGCAGATATATTGTTTTTGTATGCTTATCAAATGGTATAAAATGTTAATTAACTCTTTTGAACTATGAGATTGAATCATTTCTGGTAATAATAAATTCTATTTTATTTATATTTTTAGAAACAATTTTATATTTGTACCGAAATATCTATTTATTTATTTGTTTTCCTTTTCCGGAAATCTATTTTAAAAAAGTGTTTTAAAGACAAAAGAGAAATAAAAATTTGGATTAATATAAGATTAGGTTTTGTTTTACTGTTTATCGAAAGTAAATAATTTTTTAAATTCAAACAAACAGTCAAACAGTGAGTGATATAAATATTGGGGGCAATAAGCCACGCCCATTTCCGACTGCATGTGCCAAATTTATGAAGAAGAGAGATTAGTTCTGAAAGTTTAGAAACTTTTAACCCGTTTTTCATATTTTTATTTTTCTTTTGATAATTTGATAATTTGTGTCAGAATTACGTCATTACGTCATAAGAGAAGAGAAGAGAAAAGAAGAGATAAAAAGAGATAATTTATGTCTTAAGAGATGAAAGTTAGGCCAAAGAGTGATCGAAAAGCAATTAATTATGTTTTTAGTTGAAAAAAGAGAATAAATTTCACATAATATGCATAAAATTATAATATAATAACATTAATTGCAATTATTATTATTATAAAGTAGAGAAGAGAAGAGAGAGAAGAGTACATTGTACTTTTTGTACTTTTTGTATTATTTGTATTATTTATACGATTTATACAAATACTCTTAAGTAATAATAAAGTTTTCTATTTATATAAGTATTTCTATTCATATATTTAATACTTCCTTATTATATAACAATAATACACGTCTCGTTCAATAATCACCACGTTACAATCAAAACAATATAACTATAACTATAACTATACATAACTATTATTATTATTATTATTATTATTATTGGAGAGAATGTCTCTGTAGAGCAAAAGGACAAACAGAGAGTGAGAGAGAGAGTGCAGAAGAGCAATTAGTGGAGAATACTGTTAACCTATAGTAATATTATATTACATTATAATTAGGACTAGAATTGCAATTTTGTCATTGTTTGCCTTCAAGGCACTTCTACTGTATAGTAGACACACATTGATACTGAATACTAATGACAAGGACATATCATAGCATATCATTGATTGATTGATTGATTGGTTTGTGACGTCATTCACATTCACTAATAATTGATCTATAAATTGAATTGAATCAAAAACCGGTTTAATCTCTCGCTCTCTCGCTCTCTCTCTCCTCTCGTGCTGCATCTCTCAACACTAATTAGAGAATTAATTAAATAATAGCAGAAATTACACAAAATTTATATTTTATTTATTTTCTATTTATATATATATATATATATTATATATAATTTTATGTATATATATATACTGTATATATAGTATAGTATAGCATAGTATATATTTAATGATGTCAGATTAGATTAGATTAGATTAGATTAAAAACTGATTAGATATGACATAAATGGGATTAAAAAATAATAAAAAGTTTTGTAAAATTTAATTAAAATATAATCCTTGAAAGAGAGATAATAATTGAAGAGTAATTGAGCGCTAATTACAAGATATTAATCTTCTTAATCTTCTTAATCTTCTTCTTGTTTTGGTTCTATGCTTTAGCTTTATACTCTGGTCGGGCATTTTTAGCACGGTCAATATCAGCTGGTCCCAAGAAGTCAGCTGATGCGTTACCAATACGTTCATTAAGATAATAGAATTGTTTAGATGTCTCACAAGGAATAGAATCCGATTCGTGATTACAAGTGAGCTTTGATTGGTCGAATGTCTGACCGATGCCACACCCCATTGTGCTCTGAGTTATAGCTTTCGGATTCTTATTACCGACCGGAGAGTGACAAATGTGAAACAGTTTGCAACTAATAATACATATATATAGTATATATAGATATATATAGTTATATAGATATAATATATAGTTATAGTAATAGTTATACTCATTGTCTACGTCTGCAAAATATCCATCGGATTCACATTTAAATGTCTTTTTCACTTCAGTTAATCCCAATTGTTCTTCAATTCCCGCCGGAAGATCATAAGCAGCTCTTCTTATCTAATAATTACGTCACAAATAGTATACAAATATATATATATAATAAGTAATGAATTAATGAATTAATGAATAAATTACCCGATTATTAGACGAAAGGCGAGAAATACTTATTATTGTTCCAAAAGATGAAAAAAATAATAAAAAAGAGAAAAGTTTTGCAGAAATAACAGCAAAAGAACAAAAATAGAGAAAATTCATTGTTTTTATTCGCGAGAGATATCTACAGATATGTAGAGATAGAGAGAGATATAGAGAATGAATGAAATGATAAGAAAGAGAATGAAATAGAAAACGAGTCAAAGAGTGAGAGCGCGAGACATAGATATCAAAGACTAACTTTCAAATTGATGTTCGCGTTCGCTCGCTCTTACTTACTGTACATCTCTTCCTCTCGCGCGCTCTCTCTCTCTCTCATGCTCTTAATTGCATTGCCTTGACATACATTTCAGATAATAAGTCAATTATTTATTATTTGTTTTGAATTTATTTTAAATTTTAAAATATTTTTATTGAAAACCAATTAAAGAAAATAAAAAAAAACAATTGATTTAAAAAAGTGAATAAAAATGATGATCAAAGAGATGATAATAATGGTGGTGGTAGTGGTGGTTACGGTGGTAATTAGTTAGAAGTCGGGTCGGGCAACACGCGCTCTCTCAACATCTGTTTCGTCAAGAAATGGTACATTTTGTTGACCAATGCGTTGATTCAGATCAAAGAACATGGGAGAGGCGTCACATGGTATTGCGTCATCTTCGTGAGTGCACGTGAATGATGATTGATCCCATCGAGTCTTATTACCACATAGAAATGACTCGTGCAACAATTGCTATATACGCGCGTGTGTATGTATGTATGACGTCATCAACATATTATGCAAAATATTATTATAATATATATTGTATGTACGCGCGTGCATGATAAATAAGATATATATAAATATATATAAATATTACCTTTCCTCCTCCTGCATTGTTTTGAGTGAGACATCTGTGAAATATCTTACAACTGAACGTGAATTGAAATGAGAAAAAGAATATTTCAAAATATAGATAAAAAAAGCGCGTATTTGTGTGTGAATGCACTCAAACTGAATTGGGTTTGAAAGTATTAGAGAGAGAGAGAGAGAAGAGTGAAATCGTGAGAAAGTTTTTGCTAAAATTGGAATTTTTTTTATATATGAAAAAAATAATTATTAAAAAATAAATTTATTTATTATTTATTGTATCTTCAGATCAACGACTTATTCATTAATCACGTATTCGTGTAATCTATTAATGAAATAATATCTTCAATACAATATATGAGAATACATACAGTATATGAGAATGTATCCTGATGAATCAATATATCTTTTTAGTTTAACTTTTTATAATTTAACCCAAATTTATAGTAATTAGTATGAAATCAATTCATTCATTCTCGTGCATTCAAAACAATAATAATAATAAGATTTTTATTTATTTAAAAAAAACATTATTTTCGCGCAAATAATCAATATTTTAGATAAATTGGCGAAAAAACAAAGAAAACAATAGATTAATAGTTTGACACAAATTAATAACAAAAATAATATATAAATTAGTTTTTGCTTTCAATTAAAGAAATTTTTATTTTATTTTATAATATATAATAATAATTAGTATTAAAACTATAACTAATATATAATATATTATAAAGTATTTTTTAATATTTTAAAATATTTTTTATTTATATCAAATGTTGCGGTCGGGTGTATAGCACTATTGAAGGAATAAATGTTGACTTTAGAGTTAGTATAAGCTTTGCGTAAGAATATCCAAAAGGGTATAGCACTAATCGGTTTAAGGGAAGCACTAAATCATTATATAGCAGTTATTATAGATATAATTAATTGATAAAAAAATATTTAAAAAACTTCAAAATAATAAAAATGTTTTGCTTTTTAATTACATTAATATTTGTTTCAAATAATTTAAACTCAAAATCATATGATAGAAAAGTATGCTTATCAACAAATTGACACAAAATGACACAAAGTTATATTAAGTAATATTTAGCGCTTTTCTATAATAATATATAATAACTCACTCGTTATCGACGTCAGCGAAGTATCCGTCGTCCGGACAAACGAATGTCGTCTTTACTTCTTTACCCAATACTTCACGCGCACCTGCTGGTAAGTCATATGCCGCGCGACGTGTCTTCACAACAATTACAATAAGAATAATAAGAATTGTTTTGAATAATAATAATATTTTACCCGAATTTGAATCGAAAGTGAATTTGTTTTCACAAAAATAAAAACAAAAATATATAAAAATAAAAAAATGAAATAATTATCAGAAATAAACATAATATCAGATAAGATAAGAGATATTGAGATATATATCATATATAGATAGAGATGAGATAGAGATAGAGAGAAAGAATTTTAAATGTTTTTATACCACTATTTATATATGTTTTCTATTGGAATCGGAAAGTATGTCGATTAGAGGTTGGGTCACAATCTATCTATATATGTATGTATGACCTTTGACATGTTTCTAAAAAAACCCAAAAAAAAGATTTCTAAATTATTTCTGACCCCTGAAGGCAATTGAATAATTTGTTATCAGAAATATGATGAGAATTATAATATGAAAAGAAAATCAAAAATTAATTAATATTTAAAAAAAAATTTTGAAATTTGATTGAAAAGTAAAGTAAAGTCGGAAATAAAAAAAAGAAGAAAAAAAAGCGGAAATAACTAAAAATATTTCTAAAATTATATATATTTATATATATATTTTTGTATTTATGCTAATTTATGTTAATTTATGCTAATTTATGTTTATGTTAATTATTATAACAGAAGCGAAAAGAAAAGTTTTGATTTTTATTTACATAATATTCAAAATGTCAATCATTTTTAAGACAAAAAGATATATAAAAAAAGAGTTTTATTACAAAAATTAGTGAAATATTATTTAATGAGTTGTCATAGCAATAAATACAATAATATATATAAAACGTATGCCATTGGGTGTGTCTATTGATCCCTTACTTATAATATTTAATATAAATAAAATATAAAATATTGACGTAATTTATGTAAAACTAAATTAAGAAAATGTCAACAAATGTCGAATCAAAGCAGAAGTTTAAGTGATTTTCAGGTTTTGTTTTGATTTCGATTTCGAACTAAATATTAATTCGAATTCGATTTTAGTCTTTAGATTCGCGATTCGCTAAAGCGCTTTTCGCCAACCAATCAGAGAGCGCCGGTATTTATAATAATAAATAAATAATAATATTGTGATGACGTCATTCGCTAATTGTAATTAATATAAATTATTATAAATTATGATAACTTTTAGACGAATTAGAGTTCAGAAAAGGAGATATTCTAACAGTTTTGGCATTAAATCCAAACGGATTGCGCGGTTGGTGGCTATGTGTCAATCACGCGACTGGCGCTACTGGAATCGCTCCTGCTAATAGGTATTATTGTTATTCTTATTATTATTATTGTTATTATTATTGTTATTATTATTATTATTATTATTATTATTGTTATTATTATTATTATTATTATTATTGTTTGTCACGTGTTATACAATATATGTTATTATTATTTTAGATTAGAATCAATTCGTTTACCGAATAATGATTCGCAACAATCGGTAAATAGTTGTTGTGCTCTGATTGGTCGAAATTCGAGACTCGATTCGCCGATAGCCAATCAGAATGCGTTTGCATTTCGTCGCAACAGTTGGAATAGTTTTGCTAATAATGTAATTATAATAATAATAATAATAATTAATTGTTATTCTGATTCTGATTGGTTAATTAATTAGCCAATGAGAGAAGAGCAAATTAGAGCTAATATTATATTATATATGAATTGATTTTCAGAAATATGGAAAACACGCGCTTTTGAACACTGAATACGACATTCCATTGAATCCTAAATTCAATTCAAGTATTAATTCGAATAATAATTAGAATTATATTTCAATTAATTATTTAATTATTTTTATTAAAGGTTTAAATATTTTATACGATTTTCCAAATAATAATAAAAATAATAAAAATAATATTGATTTGAGTTTAAGTTCCGGTTTGTGTGTAAATCCATTTCCGGTTAAATCAGAACAACATTTATATGACATTCCATTAAAGAGAAGAATTGATTCCAATCTTATTCTTATCTCTTCTTCTTCTTCTTCTAATGGATCAGATGGTAGTGAAGAACAACTTATTTCGGATCTAATGAATGAAGAATCGATTCGAAAACGTTTATCTGAAGAACATTTGGAATCAATTCAATCAAATGAAAGCAATTTTGAGTCAATTGTAAGAAAATTATTACAAAAATAAATAAATAAATAATTAATTAATTAATATATAAATAGAATGTTTACGCCTCTTCTCGAGCAAAAGATTTGACGTCATTTTGTGGTGAATTGTCTGCAAAAAAAAATCTCTTTTTATATGACATTCCGTTAAATAATAAAGAAATCAAAACAAAAAATAAAAGTAAATAAAAAATAAAATAAATTAAATAAAAATTAATTATTTTTTTTGTTATAATAGCGGAAACGGAAGTTAATTATGATTTTCCGAAACCGAATCAAAAGATAATAATTTTTGAACCGATTTCTAGTATAGAATGTATACAAGAATTGGCGGAAACGGAAACAAATTGTTTAAAGACTTTAAACACTTTATTCACAAAATTCTGTTTCGGATCTAATTGGAGATCAAAAGACTTTTTTAAGACTAAACATAGAATTCAAGAATTAAATCAATTGGTATTTAATCTAATCTTTTTTTAATCTAATCTAATCTAATCTCTTATCTAATTATTTAATCTTTTATTTTATATAACGCGCGTGAAGTGTCATAATTTGTATGAATTTCTGAAACATTTTGTATCTCTTTGTAATCGATGTGTTATTAACGCAAAAAATAATTCAAAGGATTTAAAAATGATAAACAAATTAAACCAATTAATGCAAACATTGAATACGTCATTAAGTATTACGTCATATAATTATCATAATTAACATAATTTATTCATTTTATTTATTATTTTAAGGTATAGTCGAGTCATCACTAGAAATGATGGATAAAGAGCCGACGGATTGGACGTAAATATTAATAAATATATTATAGATACAGTATAGTGCCATTATAATGAACACCCATTATAATGAATTATCCATTTTAATGAACAAATCTCAAAAACTTTA
>JAQFXP010001029.1:0-22200 GCA_034693685.1 Belba bartosi
TAAGTATTTTAACTAAAACTATACTTTATTGTTTTATCTGAATTTGTCAAATTTGATTGTTTAAAACTTTAGTTTTATCCGAAATTTACCGAAATGTTGCCCGAAGTTTGGGAATAATATAATTTAATTTTTGGTTAGTTATTTAACTAAATTTATAATAATTTAGCATAATATCATCAAAATAAGTTATAATTTAAGCAAAATTTAGCTAATTTTACCTTAATTTACTGTTAATTTAGTTAAAATTTACTTAAATATGAGTAAAATTACTAACTAAATTTACCGTCGGCAAGGTGGAATTTTCAAAAAATCTTACTAAATTTATTAAATTGAATTATATTTTAACTGTTAAAAGTAGTTTTTAGCTAAATTATGCTTTTAAATGTACCGATTAAACCAGTTTAAATAACTGCCAATTAATAAATTTCTATGGAAAAATGTTAATTTTAAGCAAAAATACACAGAAATTCACTAGACATTTGTTTAATTAGTGAATAACAAGTTTAATAACTAGCTTGTCAAAAATTCAATACAAAAAATAAAAGTTTAAACATTAAATAAAATTTTAAATCTTTTATCATAGAACTTATACTTTAGGGCTTAATAAAAATTTTTATTATTTTAACTAATATTATTCGAATAATAATTTTACTAATGTTGGAAGTTTGCAAAATATTTAAATTTTTCAAATTTATTTTAATCATGATTAATTCTTATAATATAGTAGTAGATTACGCAAAAAATATTTTGTTAACTTTAATATTTAAAAAGTCATGCATGATTAAAAAATACAATATTTTCTTACAGTTTACGAATTTCAATCTTAATTTACAGACAAACTAAATGAGATATTTTAATTATTTTATCACTATTACATACATATAATAAAAGAGAATTAATAATTGGATAATAAATTAAAAGTATCCTACAACAAGATCATTTATTTTAGAAATAAATAGCCAATTTTAAAATATTTTACTTTTATACAAGAAGGCTCAGAAGTTTCTTTTAGATAAACGGTACTAAATTAAAATAGCTTGTAAATAGACCCCACTTTATATCTGAGTTTTCTTGTATAACAATATGAAAATCGGGTTTATATATTTTAAATGTCATTTCCCGTTACAATATAATTGTTTATATAAAGATTTCATTTAATTATTAATTTTGTTTTAATATATGTGTGTGATAATAAAAAATTAATTGAAATATCTCATATAATTTGTCTGTAAGGTAAGTTTAAAATTTAAAAATAAAATGTAGTCTAGTGCAATATTGTTTATAGCTAGAAAAATAATTTTTATGTAAACTTTTATTGAATTGATCATATATCATAGTGAGAATATCATTATTAAATTCTTTAATGATAAAAGTGAAGTTCCGACACACCCTTTCAGCTAAAATCCCCATGCTTACTAAACGACGCGTTTTAATTATAGATATGTTTGACTTATGATAATAATATTGAATTAATTAAACGTAATTTAAGTGCTTTTTGAAAATAAATTTGAATTTTTAAATACAAAACAATTAATTTTTACAGATATTATTTGCTATTTCATTAAAATGCCAAACATTTTATAATTAAACAAATTGTCATTTATTTTAACAATTGCATAATTTTTATTTTTTTAGTAATTTAAAATGCTAATTTAGCCATGTTAAAAAGTTATTTAAGTTTTACTTTATAGCTTACATGGTCAAATGGACACTTTACTGTACACTGTATATCTAGCATGGAAAAATCAAATTTTATCAGGGGAAATTTCTAAGAAAATTATTTAAAATTTTGTCTACATTTTTAACCAAAGATTTATAACATTGATTTGGAAAAATCCGTCCACCGAATTGGAAAACCTTCTGGATCCCTGCTTTCAGACACTGTTTTAAACCGGTTTTGACGTCAAAGCGTTTTAAAACTCTGTTTAATACGAATATCGCTATTAATATTAATTAATAATTATTAATGTATTGTTTAGTACTGTTTTTAGTGTCAAATAGTACAATATTAATTTTAATTGAAATCACAAAATTGCCAATTTAAGTGTTTTAAAACGCATCAATGAGAACGCAGCATCCACAATTTAGCGTTTTAAGATTGAGAATAGAACACGAGTCTTAAATCGCGTTCTGTCTCAATTTATCAATTAGATTGAACTAAAAATATGATTAAAATCACAATTTTTTAAAACTGGAAAATAGGGTTGAATTTACGCAAAAATGGTATAAATTTATCGAATTTAGCCAATTAATAGCGATTGGATTATTGGCGACAAACGTTCAAAACTCAATGACAAACGATGAGATGAAAACTGAATTCGGATTCCAATTCTTGATTTATTCTCTTTCGAGTATTCGCAGAGACATTGTTGTGTTTAATGTTTGACATCTTATTATTTATTAGTAATTATTACCAAATTAATTTTTCCAAATTAAAGTTTACAAAAAATTAAAAAATAATTAACTTGAAATGTTTTTAGTCAAAATATTCTACACCTACGTGTATTTTTAGATGTATCTACCTAGCTCATTTTTGTGATCTTATAGATATATTTTATTTGTTATTTAATTGATTTATATTATATTTTAAGATCTTCCTAAAAATAATCAAGATATTTTTTAAAGTAGAAAAATTGCTAACGAATTATATCAAATGTTTATTTACTAAATTAAAATTTACAAAAAAAAATAGACAAAATTTAAAACAAAATTTAACATATTTAAAAATTTAAACAAGTATATTTTGAAAAAATTATTATTCAAAACTTATCAATTTATTTTATTAGAATATCTTTAAATATTAATAAAATCGAATAATCAAGACTACAACTTGAATCATTAAATGTTAGCAACCACAAATTTAACAATTTATTCAAATCGAATAACTTTTATGAAAAACAAAATTTATATTAAATGAAATTCAAATTAATTTTTGTGATGTTTATTGATGTGATGTCTGAGAAGTGATTTCGAGAAACAGTTAGTATTACAGCCAATAAACTCACACTTAAAGGGCCGTATGTTTTGGTGTCGATTCATATGCGTATTCAACGCCATTCTCGTACCGAACCCTTCGCCGCATTCGGGCCAATGGCACAGATAGGGCAGAGTATGAAACTTCTTGTGTTGGCTCAAAAACTTCCTATCATTGAAAACCTTCGAACAGCCCTTGAAATCACATTTGAATTTCATTTCATTCTTATGACTCGAAACATGTGTTTTTAGAGTCTGCGGGTCTTTATACCACTTACCACACCCGGGCCAAGAGCACCCGTACGGTCGGGCATCACTATGGACTAAATTTTTGTGTTTTTTGAGATTTGCTTTAGTGATGAAACACATATCACAACCGCTTTCATCGCATTTAAAATTCTTAATCTTTTCGTGTCTTAAGTAGTGGTCTCTCAGACTTCCGGCATATTTAGTCTCGTATTGACAGCCAATGTATTCACACTTAAACTCTTTGACATTTTTGTGTACTTTTTGATGCGATTCGAACCTATGTTTTAAAGCAAACGCTTTATCACATTCGGAGCACTTGAACGGCATATCCTTCGTATGATTTTGTTTGATATGGATCTGAAGCTGATATTTCTTAAGATACCATCGATCGCAACCCTTCCAATCGCAAACATGTATTTTCCCCTCTTTTGGGTTATTTATTAGTTTTGTTTTCCATTCAATCAACTCTTCGGCCGATTTATGACTCATTGAATGTCTTTTAAGACTTATTTTGAATTTAGACTTATATTCGCATCCAATCCAATCACAACTGTATTTCTTCGGAGGAATAAGATTCCGTTTAACTGATGAGTCATTCAAACCTAAATGATTTGATTTGTGGTAATCGATACCGGCTTTCGACTTAAACCACTTCCCACATCCGGGCCATTCGCACTGAAAGGGCAGTTCAGTGCTATGAACCCTCTTATGTATATTTAGTTTCCAATTAACCCGAAATTCTTTTCCGCAACCAATCGAATCGCAAACATAACTCGATTTTTGTTTTGTTTTTATTTTTGATTTATATTTGTTTTTCAATTCATTCAAACGATTACTTGATTTGCGATCGATATTAACCTCTGATTCAGTCGAAGACGTATTTCTATTACCGATGTCTTCATTGTTGGTCTCATTATCTGTTGAATCACTCATTGGATTCAATGAATTGTCAATCGATTCCGACTTAACTACTATTTCATTACAATTAAAGTTTTCATTCAATTTATCAATTGATGTGTTATTTGGACTAAAGTTTTGATTTTTATTTTCAATATTTTTGCCAATCGTTTCATTTAGTTTCAATTTATATTCATTTAAAACACATTTGTATTGATTTTCTAATAAATTAATTACAACTGAATTCAACTTTTGATCGCAAATACACTTATTATTGAAATCTAATAAACATTTTCTGTATTTTTCTAAAAATTCAATAAAATTTTTAGAAATTATTAAATCATTTAATAATCGATTGTTTTCTTGAGTTAACTCTTCGAACAAATCATTTATCAGTATTTTAGCCATAATTTCCAATCAAAACAATTAATCCAAAACTGGTTTCAATTGATTAATACAATTAAATCCAATTAAACAACAAATGATTGAAAACACTGTAAACGCAATACTGTTTACAAACAAATCGGTTGTCATAACAATAAGCTCCAATAACACGAATACAGTAATAATGACTGAATATAATAATTTGGCAATTATTGTTTCTATTGTACAATATAACTTTAAGAAAAGTTTTAAGTATTAATCACAATACATATTGTGAGCTATGTTTAGGGTGAATATTTTTAATAGAAAATACCATTTTTATTTTAAATATGTTCCTGGTAATGAATATTTAAATTTTCAAAATTCAAACTCGCATTAATTTTTAAAAATTAGATTTATAAAATTTATTTGTTTAAAAATAGCCAAGAATGTTTAACTTGTAAGCGTAACAAACATTAATATTTTAGGTTTTAGTGCTGATTAAAATTGTTCCAGATCATAATTTTTAAAAACCAAAATAAACATTTCTAATAATATTTTAATATTCAAAAATGTATTGTTTAAATTTTTTAATAATTATGTTAGTTTTTCTGAAAATATTTTATCATGCTACAAAATAACTAGTTTGAATTTTACAAAACGTTCAACATAACAAATTCTTGATAAAATTCCATAGTTGAATAAAAAAAATTAGGTTAAAATAACCTAGCATTTTAGATTTAATTAAGTATATGTGAAAAAGTTAGTTCTAAAATCGGCTATATGTCCGATTATACTATAAACTGTGCTTGATTATTATCTCTTATCTGCATCTCGCAACACTTAAGTGGAATTATTGTCAAATATTTTAATTTCAATTCTAAACATATTATTTTATTTTTCATCTTTTAATCAAAATAATGTATAAAGTTTTTAATATTTTTAAATAATTGGATAACAATTACATTTCAATTGAATTTTTACACATTTTTGTGATGTTTATTGATGTGATGTCTCAGAAGGGGTTTAGAGAAACAGTTAGTATTACAGCCAATGAACTCACACTTAAAGGGCCGTATGTTTTGGTGTCGATTCATATGTGTATTTAGGGATATTCGAGTGCCGAACCCCTGACCACATTCGGGCCAATGGCACAGATAGGGCAGAGAATGAAAGTTCTTGTGCTGATGTAATTGAGATTTATTATTAAAACTCTTCGAACAGTCTTTGAAATCACATTTGAATTTGCGTTCATTCATATGAATCAACTGATGTGTTCGTAAATTCTTATTAAGTTTAAAACTCTTGCCACAGCCGGGCCACGAGCAGCCGTAGGGCCGGTCATCGCTATGAATATTGCGATTGTGTTTAATTAACTCACTTTTGGTAATAAAACTCATATCACAACCGGTTTCATCGCATTTAAAATTTTTAATCTTTTCGTGTCTTAAGAAATGGTTTTTCAAACAGAAGACAGACTTCGCCTCATATTGACAACCAGTGAACTCACATTTAAACTGTTTATCGGTTTTGTGTACAATTAGATGTGCATTGTAAACCGACTTCCATGCAAATTTCTTATCGCATTCCGAGCACTTAATCAATTCCTTATTTTTATGCTGTTCTCGGATGTGCGCCAATAGCTTATACCTTCGATTCGACTGATAGCCACATCCATCCCAATCACAAACACGTATTTTTGCCACTTTTGAACCCTTAGTCATCTCATCTTTCGAGTCATTCAATTGGTTCTTCCTTTCAATCGATTTGTGTTTCAATTCATGTCTTTTAATATTTTGTTTGAATTTTGATTCATATTTGCAGTCATTATGACTACATTTAAACGTTTCAATCGATATCTTATTTATCGTATCATTGGTTCCAAACTTTTTATTCAAACCCAAGTGAACTAATTTGTGATAATTGAATCCAAATTTAGACTTAAACCTCTTCCCACATCCGGGCCATTCGCACTGGTAGGGCCGGTCAGTGTTGTGAACCCTCTTGTGCTCATTTAATCCCCAATTGTCTCGAAATACTTTTCCGCAACCAATCGAATCGCAAACATAACTCGATTTTTGTTTTGTTTTTATTTTTGATTTATATTTATCTTTCAATTCATTAAAACGTTTACTTGAATTGCAATCGATATTAACCTCTGATTCAGTCGAAGACGTATTTCTATTAACGATGTCTTCACTATTGGTCTCATTATCTGTTGAATTACTCATTGGATTCATTGAATTGTCATTCGATTTAAATTTCATTTTCTTTTCATTACAATTAAATTTTTTATTCAATTCAATCGTTTTATTATTAATTGAACTAAAGTTTTGTCTTTTATTTTCCACTTTTTCCTCAATTATTGTTTGCCTTTTATTTCCTTTTCTGTCAATCATTTCATTTGGTTTCGATTTATATTCATTTAAAACACATTTGTATTGATCTTCTAATGAATTAATTACAATTGAATTCAACTTTTGATCGCAAATACACTTAATATTGAAATCTAATAAATATTTTCTGTATTTTTCTAAAAATTCAATAAAATTTTTTGAAATTATTAATTCATTTAATAATCGATTATTTTCTTGAGTTAACTCTTCAAACAAATCATTTATCAGTATTTTAGCCATAATTTCCAATCAAAGCAATTAATCCAAAACTGGTTTCAATTGATAATACAATTAAAACCAATTAAACAACAAATGATTGAAAACACTGTAAACACAATAGTGTTTACAAACAAATTGGTTGTCATAACAACTATTCGCAATACATAGAGGAAGTTCAGTCATTATTCGAAATAATATCTTATACAGTCTATCCTGCTAAGTTTTAACTAGTTTTAATTATTGTGAATACCTACTTAAAGTGAACAATTTTCTAAAAAATAATATTAAATAAATTATGAAATTTTAATCGTTTATAGTAAATCCCAATTTATAATAAACGAATTTGACAAAACCGAGCTAGTTACTATATCCGAAATAGACTGTAATATTGTTTCTAAAGCATTTAAAATTTGAAAAAATATTCAAAATGTTTGTCTGTTTACCCATTCTTTAGCTTATTTAGGCTTAAATTATATTTTTAGATAATTTTGTTTATAAATTTAACTAGATATTTTTGCCATAAACAATTTATATATGTAGAGTTCAGTTATCAGTGATTAATAAAGCACGACAACTGTTCAAACGCTAGCTTGATTAGTTTGTTATTTATTATCAAACAAATACATTTAAACATTAAACGGTCTAATAGTCATTTTAAACCAGATAGTTAATGGGTCATCGATTTGTTTATTTAATAGATTGATAATTTATATTAAAATAAATAAATGTCTCAAAACATTTCGATTGAGTTCACAAACATTTTTGATGTCTAACCGGTATTTGAATTTAGATTTATTTCTTATTTGTATTTTCAAATAAATCGATAATAAAAATTTAAGTAAAATTTAATTTAATTAGGCTATTTAAAATTACTAACAAGGTTGGTTTGTTGGTTATTTAATCAGCATGCTTCTATTGTGATAGAAACGATATTTTAAATCTGAAATTAATTAAATAAAATTCAGCGAAAATATAGTGACTATCGAAAGTGAAAAACAATTCAAACGATTAGTTTATATTTTGATGAGATATCTCTAATCGTAAGTTAAGTGAACAACAGTTTCGGGTCTCATATCTCACTGCTATTGGAAACAAACAGTAAGTATTGCGAAAATTTCATAAAAATTATTTCTAATCTATTAATACATTACATTACAAACATTTTCTTAATGTTAAATATCAGTCTATAATAATAATATTGTTTTTATATTTGAAAATAATTTATCTAAAAAAAATAAAGTAATAAATCCTTCTAACTAAAAAGTTTTCAACATATTTTTCAATTAATTAAAAACGTAATCAATTTAATTAAATAATTAAAATGTTTGCAATAATGTCTACTTATTATTGAATTGTTATTTTACAGAAATATTTTTATTTTGCAATAATCGTCAATACATTCTGACTACTGGTATATACATTATTATATATGTTATACATTAAATGATATATTTATTTGAATTAAATATATAATTATTATAAATTATTTTTAACACAACTTTTATCGAAGTAATGGCACAAAATAATTGTTCGGAAGTAAGCACTTACTGTATATAAAATAATTTCAAAATTTTGTTTTAATTTTTAAATTTTTTATTTATTTATTATAAACGCTATTATCAAAGTTTTCAATGATTCGGCAATATTTTACAGTTAAAATTCTGCCAGAGTGATATTTCACACCAGGTTATTTTTAAAACTTTTAATGTTGTATAAAATAGTAGTATCTAGGAGAAAATTATTTCTGAATTAGCATAATAAAAATCAAATTAGAATAAATTCGTTTTATTAGTTAAAATTAAGACTTATGAGAAAATAATAAAATTACTCATATTGTTTTTAAAAAATTTTGCGAATAATAAATAATTGTAATTAAAATTGCATGTAATATTAATATATTAACTTGAATTATAAAAAGTGATCAAATATTTGTTGTTTAGAAACTAACACATATCCTGCTACACTAGTTTATGAAAGGAAAGGGATCAGCTAAAAATTCCCTTGATTTTGACAATTGGAATTTATTCCCCCTTACTAGCATTTGGTCGGCCAGGTAGCAGACAATTTTTTAGTTTTATGGCCAAAATTAGGAAATTTCCAGTAAATTAATGCTAAATTTAATTTTCAGTTTACATCTAGTTAAATTGAATTAAATTGCGTTAATTATATATTTTGGATATTTTTTTCTTGATCAACCTACTTTCTGAAGCTTTGTATTTTAGTATATTTTAACAAGCCAAAAAATATAATATATAAAAATATAATTAAATCTTTTTTATACAACATAAAAAATCACAAAAAGTTTCAAAGTAACAACCCTGCTGATGACAAGAATTGAGCATGCCTTTGATTATAGGCTAAAATGCTCAGTTTAGATTTCTGCTTATAAGTCATTATAAGCAATAATAAATTATTAATTAAGTTATCATATTTGACATTATAATTATATCACAATTAATATGATATATAGTTTCAAAATGATTTATGTTTAATAATATCTTAATCTTATATTTAAATGTATAAATGTTTTGTTTGATATAATCCTGTACTTTAGCTATAATAAAAGTTTTAACTTAAAAATTTAATTAATTTTATTTAATTAGCAAATGATAATTACAATTCTTTTATCATATTAAACATAAAATTATCTATATTAAATTTCAAACAATACAAAATATAAATTATTTGTATATACTGTACATTCAGAACATAAGTAAAAACTAAAAACTGATTGAAAAGCTGATTCAAGTCTATGTTAATTACTATTTTTAATTATAATTTAATTAATTCTATAAATTAATGATAAATGCAAAAAATCTATTTTATTACATTATAATTATATTTATTTAATACTAGGGCATCCCCTCTCCCCTTCTATTCCTCCCCATATTGTTTGTCGTTTCAGTTATCCTTTTATCCAAACTATACTTCACATACTTTTGCCAATCAATTCAAGTTCTTTTATATTGTTTATGATTCGAAGTGTTACTTCAATTTGATTTGCATTAAATCGCTAAATAATTTAATACACTCGACTTCCGTTTTCATCCCTGGGTTGGCTCGGACAAATTGAGGGATAGAAACGGAATTGTGATAAAAATGGACTTTAATATTAAATATGTCTTAAATTATACAATACTTTTAATTATGCATTTATGCATAAAATAATTATCAATTTTTGGTTGTTTAAATGTATTATAACTACTGTAAACCCTCACAGTTCAGAACATGTTCTTATATCCCGGTATATAAAAAACTTTAAAAAATAATGCTAAACTATAAATTCCAAATATTAGATCAACACAAAATTGAAATCATTTAATTAAAGTAACGTATTTTGTAATTAAAAATTTCCTGAATTATTACTCATTTATTGTTTGAAAGTTTTATAGAAAAGTTAATTGAAATTAAATAATATTATAAATGAACTTTTAAAACAATAATTCAAATAATAAATTATTGATAAAAATAATTTAATTAAATTATTAAGAAAATAGCATTTATTAAAATATAAATCAAATTTTTAAAAAATTAAAATATTTTAATAGAAATAAAGCTAAAACATATGATAAAAACTCTAGATTAATTGATGAAGGTGACAACAAAGACGTTGAATTAGACAAAGTCAAACACTTTAAGATAGACTAATTTATCAATATATTATATAATAAATTATATTAATTATATTTAATTAATTTGTGCTACTTAATATAGTTTGAATTTACCTCGCTTTTTAAGAACATGTTATAAACTGTGAATGATTACAGTATTCATTTATTACTAATAAAGTGTTGAAATTTTACCACAAATAGTTCTGGAGTTAAGAGAGATGTTGAAGAGCTTGAGAATTATTTTATGTAAAAACATGTAATTTTGCTATAAATTTTTAAAACTTTATACAGTTTAAAAAATATTGACAAAATTGGACTAAAAATAGTATTGATTTATTATATAAATGGCTCTAAAATTGAAGGATAAAAACGGAATATTGATAAAAATGGACTTGATAGAAATGGACTTAGTTTAACATTAGGTCAATATGAAATGGTTTATGGTTTTTGAAATTGAGGGATAGAATCGGAATATTGACAGAAATGGACGCGGACAGAATCGGAATTCGAGTGTATTTGATAGTTTATTCAAATGTCTAACTTTCAACATAACTCAGTTCTAATTTTATTTCACATCTATACTATATGTTGTGAACTTTTCTGTTATATTTGTTCTTTATATGCTATCAAATCTTAACAATTATTTTAAACTTTTTCTTTAATTATCATTAAAATTTCTCAAATTATTTATTTATTCACATTTTGTCTCTATTTATGTGGTTTTCAATAGATCTATGAAAACGCAATGAAACTCGAAATTAATGAAAACGTTTTGATCGAAAACAACAATTTATCCATAAATATGACGACAACTGCATCTGATATAGAAAATGAGCCGTAAGTTTATATAGCTCTGTTTTACCTAATTTAACCTAGTTAATTTGATAATACTTTTAAGTACTTGATTTTGTCAAAAACAATGAAAACTTATTCTTAAATTAAGAATTTAAATGTTAGTAAAAGTCAATAAATACTGTATTTTATATATTATATCTGCTTTTAAAATAAAAGTTAATTTTATCAAAATTCTAATACACTATTCACCAAATTTCTAAAATTATAATTGTTTTAATAATTAGATTAATTTATAGTTATTTAAAATAATTAATCGATTAATTGTATTAATGTATATAAAGTCCAACATTCGATGAGAGTATGGAAGAGTGCAAACACTTAATCGAGTTATGTATTCGGAATCAATTCGATAGAGCAATCAATCGGTGCTCGAAATGGGCCGAAACGAGTCTCTATCACTCGCACGGAAAGTCACTTCTCTTCTTCATGAAGGCTCTGCTCACTCTCGAAACGGTCGGTAATAACTCAAATACTAATTTTAATAATTGTAAGATTTGAGCATGGACATATAAAAATTGGTTTAATAAAAACAAATTGAATCAAGCAAAAAAATTACTAAATTAAATTATTAAAATATTATCAGTAAAGCAAATATTCAATTCTAAGCTTTTATTTAAAATACATTTGATTTTTGATTAAAACATTTTAATTAATCATTGATTTGAACCAAAAGCCAGAGATAGCACAGGCAGTCGAGTCTTGTACACAGACTAACGATTTGTGTCAGAAGTATCGGAAAAGTCAATCGATAACTAATAGCGTTTCGAAATACTTATGGAAACCTAATTATAACGATTATAGCGAAGGTTTGAATCGATTAAGATTTCAATTATTGCATTTAATCGCATTATTAACTCAATTATTGTTTTTTCCAAAAAAAACAAAAAAAAAAATGAATAGAGGAAATACACGCAGAACTGGTATATGCGGAACAAATGCAAATGTTGGCACTGTTGACATTTTTTAGTGATCAGAATATCATGTCGTTAATGAAGGGGGCCTTCCGTATCCGCACCTGTCATTCAGCCTTCAAGTAATTGTTTCTATACTTCTATTCATTCAATCAGTTTAATAACTTAATAATCTATTAATAGTTCGAATAAGAATAATAGAATTTCTTTTATAATGTAACTAGAATAATATTAATATATTTTAGCAAGCTGCTAACAAAATCAATCTATAGCCTACAGTACTATACATACTTTAACCTATAATCATGAGAAAAAATTTTCATAATAATTTTAGCTAACACTATCTCAACTTAAAATCCATTTACCGATCAATTCTATCTAAGTATTATTTTTTAAATTTTTTAAAATCAAATTAACTTAATCAAATTTTTATCTATCAACTTGTACTTGCCTTTGAAAATATTACTTAAAACTTATTACTTTTGAAAATAAATAATTTGATTGAATAAGTTGATTGATAAAAAATTGAATACTATAAAATTGCTCAAATAGATAATAAGTTAACAAAAGTAAAACTTAGAATTGATCAATGGAATATTTTTAGGAATGCGCTACTAAAATTATTATCGAAAAAAAATCTTCTGCCTATAATTGATGCAGTACAGTGCTAACTAGCAACAATATTAATGTATTTATTCGAAATTTGTATACATAAAGGGTTTGCTTAGAAATATCAGAGAACAGAACGGAATGGAAGAGCGAGACATCAAAAACACACTTCATATCGGGTGTACTGTTAGGTAACGGCGTTCTGAATCTGGTTTTCTCGCATTTACCCAAACGAGTGCTCAAACTACTCGAGTTGATCGGCTTTTCCGGCTCCAGATCTGTCGGTTTGGAACTACTGACTAAGTGCTCAAATGTCGAGTCGGGTCTTCGTTACCATATGTCCCAAATGATGATCAGTTCCTATGAGTGTTATGTCAACCATATGTTCGGAGTTCGCAAATCTAACCTCAATGTTGTCGAACAGTTTGTCGACAAAGGGCTCACTCTTTATGAAGAGGTATTCAATCGATTAATTATATATATATATTATTCTCATTTATGCACTAATAATAAGTTATAAATTATAACTTATAATACTGTATATAAGTTATTTAGTATATAATATATAATTTCTAACTTATACAATGTATATATTTATAGTCGAGTTTTTCTAATCCAATAATTCTTAATAAACTTTTTCTAAACATTTCTAAAACTTTTAAAATTTATAACATTTTTATCGATTATAAGTTTTACAAAAAAAAAGTTTTATTTCGAAAGTTATAATGACTATCTTTCCGCACCCGACCAGAGCGCCTGGTTTTTATGGTTCAGAGCCCGTATACTACAGCTGAGGGGAGACATAGACGAAGCGATCATTTATTACAATCGATGTATTGAAGCCCAGGAAGAGCTCAAACAACTCCATAACATATGCTTTTGGGAACTACTTTGGTGTCACGCGTTAGTCATTTTAATTGAAATTTTAATTTATATTAAATCTTTTTAATTGGAAAAAAGTACTAAAAATCTCAAACTTTTACAATTCGTTCCCTTTATTGAGAAAACACTTAAAATTAAGTGAAAATCAATAATGAAAAAAGAAATTCAATTTCAGTTCAAAACGTTTCCTCATTTTAAACAAACACTTTATTAGAGACAAAAAAGACTTTTAAAAAATCAAATATTTAGACAAGCTTATATTAGATTTTAAGGAAAAACAAGCATTAAACTTTAGTTTTACAAAACTGCTAGTATGCAAACCCGTTTCCCAGAGTTCTATTAGTTAATTAGATTCGGAAAAATTAAGTGTCACTCAAGAGATGCAAACATAAAAAATTTGATTTTTTCCAATAAAAGCGTTAAATTCGAATGGGATTTGGCAGCGAACTACGCCCAGGTACTATGTGACCAGTGTCATTGGTCAACCGCTACATTCACGTACCAAAAGGCGACGTTTCTATACATGAAAATGATTGATGAGGACAGGCCTGACATGAAGTCAGAAGTTTCCGATCTGTTCAGGTATTGATTGAGTTTTAATACAAATATCCATTCATTACCTCATACTGTATGTGTGGAACGGGAGAGGAGAAAGGGGAGGGAGAGAGGCATAATTTTTTCCAATACTTAAAATGTTATCAGTCCTATAGCTCTTGATTTTTACTACTATATCACACTTTCCTCAATCAAAATGATATACTTTTTGCTAAACTTTTTCTTTAAACTAAAGACAAGTACCGAAACTGAAGGCTCGAATTGCGGGCAAAACCATTCCACCGGAAAAGTATGTTTGCGTTAATTCAGTCAAATATTTCACACAAAACGAATCGTTAGTATTGCCGGCATTTGTGAGTATATATTGTCATTAATTTGTTTTAATCACATCATTAAGACATTAATTTTCACTGTTTTGTCGTAACTTTTATATTAGGTTTTATTAAATTACTATAAATAGAATATATATTGAATATTCAATAAAAAAATTTTGCTATTTCTGTATTTTATTGAAGATTCGAGTTTTTGCTAACTTTTTCTTTTTTTATAATTGATTTTATAATTAAAATTAATTCTAGTTTTTGTTTTAAGGAATTATTCTATATTTGGAACATATTCTCAATGTTGAACGAAAATGCGAGACTAATCGCACCAATGATTGATAGAATTAATCGATTAATTCCAAAGTTTATAAATGACAGTAAGTTGTGTTGTATTCAAAATATTTATTTCAATTTAATTAAACTTATTTTGTGTCACATTTTCAACCAAAACAACAGAATCTTCTGTGAATGCAATCGAAAACTATTTATTGTTAATACTATTGAAAGGCATTTGCCTTAGAGTACAAAAACAATACAAAAGTGCGGAAAAATGTTTCGAAGAAATACTGAAAAAGTAATTGAATTTTCAAATTTAAAAATGAGTTAATTTGAACTTTTGCTAATTTTTTAATATCTATTACAACAAATAGTGAAAAACATGTGAAAAAAGACAAATTTATTCTTCCGATGGCATCACTAGAGTTGGGTTTAACTAAATTAGGTCTGGAGGCGAACCTGGAGGCTAAGCACTGGCTGAAAAAGGCTCGCAATGACTATTCCGGGTATTTATTGGAGACTACTATCCATTTCAGAGCGCATTCCGCTCTACAGAAGATCAAACATTTGACTAAAGTCGAGACAAACGGCAAATAAAAATAAGAAAAATTTTATGACATTTGAGATATTGACATGTCAATAAAGTGTTCGGGAAATATTTTTGCAAAAATTTCAATTATTTTCTTCAATTCAAGAATATTTTCTATTTATTTGCGTAAAAACACATAAAAAGTTTAATAAATATTTTCGTATTTTTCAATAATAAATACAAATTTGCATTAATTTCTTATAATAATTGACTTTTATTTTATAATTTAATATAAGAATAAATTAATATAATTCAATGAAAAGTTCAGAAAATTGGAGACAAATTCGAGTCAAGAATTGGTGGAAAAAATAGTTAATGAAATGAAAAAATTAAGAAATAAGTGAAAAGTACTAAAAAAAAACAGTTTTCATAACAACAGACAAAAATTTATATCAAATATAGTTATAAATAGTCTTATAATTCAAATTCAAGCGATGCGAACAATAGTTGTAATAAAACTAAAAATTAAATTATATTTTATTCATCAGAAAAGAAATTATTTATAAATTAAATAATTTATACAAAAGAGCGAAAAAAAATTTGAAAAAACCTAAACATCTTTTATCAAAGCTCCTGATGCTTATCATCTGTGCCTATGGGTATGTCAGCTCTCTGTCCACTACTGGAATGTTCATCACTTTTGTCTTTAGGTTTATTGGTTTGGTCGGGCGTTAGAGTATCGGGTGATTCGCCGGTGCTTTCCTCTTCTACACTAATACTGTCGTCAGAAGTGAGCGTTTCGTCGACTTTTGTCTTATCTTCACTCGTGTCCGCACCAGACGTTTCTTCGGAAGTCGTCTTATTTTCGTCGATGTCTTCTTCGGTCTTAAGAATCGAATAAAAATATTAATTCAAAAATAAATAAAATTAAACCAAATAAACAAAAATCCAAATCCAAACTAATATCAAAACGCAAACCTCCTTCTTATCGGGGCCCTCGACCACCACCTTCTTCTTGGGCGGTGTGATCCGGGCCTTATTGAGTAAGTACTTGACCTCTCGATCGAGAGCCGCAATCTTTTCGGCGATCGACTTACGCGTCAGTTTCGGCGCTTGACTTTTGGCCAACAACTCCTGTTCCTTAACCATACTGTCGACCCAAGTATTCGTGTCGTCAATCAACTTCTTAAGCGTCTGGAGCTCTACTTCGGTAAATATCTGGTCGTCTTCGGACACATTGTTGGCGCCATTAAAGAACATTTGACTGATATTAAGCATATTTCTAAGCGCAGCCACCGCTTCAGGCCGTTCCCTGTGCTCGCGCACCCGATCAAACAGTGCTCGAGTGAGCGACTTGAGGTCGGCCAGTTTGTCTTTAAATAATTTCGTTTCGGCGCCGTCTGACTCGTACTCAAGCCATTCAGAGCCGGCCGACAGTTGCGTCTGAATCGACGTCTTCTCGTCATCGGTGGTTGAGCTCTGGTATTCTTCCTGTTCTAACTTGTCTTTAGTCTCCAATATAAACGATTCCAAAGTATTCTTCGCTTTATCTCTGTTTAACTTTTCTGATTCACTGCAAAACAATTAAAACAAACATTTTATTTAACTCATAAAACAATTTCTATAAAAACTATTAAATGTTTTACAATATAAATCAATTTAAGAATAAAACTCAAATAAACTTTTGACTCACTTATCGTCCAATTCCTGCAACTTTTGCTTCGACATCAGAAACAACTCATCCGAAAGAGGCGGCAAATCCAGAACATCTATAGACGACTCAATCGGCTCTTTAATCGTTTTGATCTTTAATTCCTTTTTCTGATCCGAGCCATCAGTTTGATTGCCATTTGCGGTGCCATTAGATTGTGTTCCGTTGCCTTCAGCCGACGCTTTAAGCTTTTCATTTTTGGTATCATTCGTTTGGGTGCCATTCGAATCATTACTGGCCGTCGAATCGGTGTCATTCGCCTAAAATCAACCAAAAACTTAATACAAAACGAAAATAATATCAAAACTCACTTTTTCGAGAACCGTCTCGTCGTCTGTTTGACCAAAAAGTTTCGAAATAGTATTTCCGAACTTATGTAAAGCGTCGCCGACTATATTGCCGACGTCTTCCGACCCGTCCGACTCAACCTTGGCCTCAAACACCGCCTCCACCTGTTCCAGGTTAAGAATGCCGGACTCATCCATTCGAAAGTGTGCTTTAATGCCCTTCGAGTCCTCCGATTCGTGTTTACCGATTGCTTCGGACACACCTTTGAGCGATACCTAAACCGTAAAAATATATTCAATTTATTTTCATTAAAAGCCTTTTATTTTCAAAACTGACATTAAATATCGATTCGGAAAAATCTTCGGGTTTTAGGCCATAATTAACCGAAAACCCGAAATCTTTGTGATGTTTATTGAAAGTCAACACTTTTTTCTGCGGAAACGCATTATTTCTGGCAAACAATGTTCGAGAAAGTTGTTTACGTCCGGCCCCGTCATCAATCTCGCGTTCGAAGTCGACTTGGATTGGGTATAAATTCGCGTCTTTTACAACAAATTTTTTCACTTTAAAACCTATAAATAAATTCAATAATCGATTTAAATTAATTAAACAAATTATTGTTAAAAACAAACCTTTCGATAGATATGCGGCCTGATATGCAGCACCCATAGCCGCACCCTCATCGGCATTAATACTCTTAGAGAGCTCTTTCCCGAAATAAGCGCTCAACACCTCCTGAATCTTCGGCACTCGGGTATTGCCGCCAATGATAATAACCGAATCGATTTCGGACAACGTATAGCCGGACGCCCGGAAAGCCTCGTCAACCGGTTTGGTCACCCTTTCGGCCAATATATCTGCGCACATGTCTTCGAACTCCTGACGCGTCACCATAGCCTTCAGGTCAATGTCGTTCATTACATTCTCTACCTGTGCTTTATGTTCTGTGTTGGCCGACAACACCTTCTTCACCCGTCCGGCCTCTTTGAACAGTTTGGCCATCGCTCGGCCGTTGGCCTGAATGTCCGGTAAAGGCTTTTTCGACTGTTCGGCAAACAGTTTGGCCAAATGGTCGCGCAATCGGATCTGCATTTCAAGTCCGCCCAGAGTTCGGTCGTAACCGACGCCTGATTTGTAGCAAAAAATTAATTTTAAATTAATATTTAATAAAAACAAAGTTTGTATTTTGCAAACCTTTGACAGTGAGCTGTGGATTGGTTTCAGTAAAGCCCCTCTCCTTGCTCTTGACCAACTGGTACGAGACAATAGAGGCAGTCGTACTGCTGGCGCCCATATCGTAGAACAATATGTTGGTTACGGTTGTGTTGAACGCTTGGCGTCGAAACACACCATAGTTTAGGGCAAACGCGGTGTTTGTGTTAATAAGTTGGAGTACTTTGAGTTTGGCCAGACTGGCAGCCAATAGGAGCGCCCGGCGTTCGGCCTGGGTAAAATAAGCCGGCACTGTTATCACGCAGTCGTTTATGGGCTGCCGACTGGCCTCCTCTGCAAACGTCTTCGCCTTTGAGAGCACCATCGATAAGAGCTCTTCCGGTGTAAATGTCAAGCCGTCCGGTGTCGTCAGACTAATGCCTAAATTTTAAAATACAATACAATTAAAAATAAATAAATTTTAAGTATTTATATTAATTTTGGTTTAAGTTAGAAAATTGACTAAAATTTGATAAAAACAATTCAAACTATTTATCATTAAATAACGTTAAAAAATAAAAACATAAAAGAAAACAATTCTGAGAGCAATCGATGCATTAAACGCGTGACTGCAGAACAGGTGATTCCTGTGCTGCAGCTCAACCGTCAAGTGCTAAACGCCTAACCATTTATTGTGTCCGCAATCTTCTGATAGGAAAAGCGTTTCTGGAAGAGCCGAACGGCCGACGAGTTCTCGTGTTTGGCCAACAGGTCCAGAAAATATGCGAACGTCTTGTCTGGGAATCGAGTGCCGATATTCTGAGCCGAGTCACCGATAAGCCGTTCCCCGTCTCTGAACGATATGACAATCGGTGTCTTCCGACCGGAATCGGTGTTCAATACTATTTCCATCGGAACTCCGGGCGAAACGATCGCCACTTTCATCCATTCGGAGCCCAAATCCACGGCCATTACCGCCACTCCATTCACTGCACCGGAAGGCATGGAACAAATGATTGCAAAATTAGTTTTTGATTTAAACATTTAAAACAAAAGTGATTTGAAAACACAATTAAAATGCAAATAAAAATATTTTCGCAAAACTAAACCCAAAAATACATAAATTATTTAATAATTAAATATAAATATTTAGAAAACAATTGAATTAAAGCAAAATTTACCCGAATTTACGGCCAATAGACTCGTCAGCAATAGACTCAATAAAAAGCGAAACATTTCTAAAATTGTTAAATACTTTTCGAATATATATTAACTAATTGTTTGGTTATAAATCAATTGTTCAAAATATAATCAATTATTAATAAAAAATAGTTTAAATCGATTTAATAATAATTAAACAAATGATCAATGAATGCATTGAAAGACCGGCGAAAATAGACAACAAATTTCTTCAGACTTTTACTACTAATGATGACATGTTTTCTGCACTTAAACACTTGTCGGGCTCTCATTGGCCAACTCTCTCACGTGACGTCACGGAATGGCGCGCGCATTCATAAATGCTTTAGATGAACTCCTGGGAAAAGTTACATTATTTTTAAAATAGCAAGCTTGTTTTGAGAATTTTTATTGCATTTATTTGATATTATAAAGCAAATACTCTATATAAAATTTAAATAATTTTTTGCTTAAAATTTAATAAAATATATAAATAAATAATTAATTAATTGTAATAATTAAAATACAATTTACTTTTTTTATATTTCTATTTTTATACAATGACTATTCAAAATTTATTTAAATAGTTTTTATTTAAACTTAATTTAAGACTTATATAAATTATTTGATTATATAAATTATAAAATATATTATACAGTAATATATAGTTAATTTAAAATTTAAAAAATTGATAAAATTCACAAGTTAATACTGTATAATATACAGTGTATATTATAATTTATAATATATTAGCTTGTTAATTTTATCTATTCTTTTTAATTAATTTAACTATTTATTATTTTAATTTAAAAAATAAAATTTGAAATAAATGTTTGTAAATTTATTTTTAATAATAATTTATTTTTATTAATTTGTATTATAATTTTCTTTTCTTGTTAATATATAATATAAATAAAATTTTAAATTGACTATTTTTAAAGTGTTTTAATTTGTTAATAATATTAGCAGTGATAGCCACAAAATAAAAATTCAAATGTTTGTTGATTTTTATACTAAATATTAAACGTTTAAAAATAATATATTTGAATTGTTTTATTAATACAAGCGAAGGGTTTTGTCATTTTAAATATATTGTTTTTTATGTTTAATAAACATTTAATAAGTTAATTGTAAGTGCTGATTATCACTAATAGATAATTTATTTTTAAATATTATACTTAAACTTGACATGTTTAAATTATTACTTTGAAAAATTAAAGTTTTATTGATATATCTGAGAAAATTAAATATTTTTCAAATTGTGTCCTGCTTAAAAAAAACTACATTGTTTCTAAAACTAAACAATTGTTTTGTTATTATTAATGTATAAAAAAGTTAGTTTAGATTCAATAGTTTAAAAAAAACAATAAGATGCAATTTGCTTTTACTTAATTATTAATAATTTTTAATAATTTATTGCAAATAAAATTACAACAGAAGATATAAAAGTAATTATAAAATTAATTAGAATATTATTTTAAATTTTTTATATAATTTTATTTTAAATTAAGTATTTATATCAATTTTTATTTGTTTTCAAATAATGTGTAAACAATTTTATCAAACATGCTAAACTTAATTTTAATTAAAAAAGTTAAAGTTTAAAATATAATAAATAAAATATAAAATAAAAACTTATTTTTAAAAGCATTGAAATATTTAGTATAAACTTTTAAATAATTAACAAAGCCAGAATAGTTGTTTGACATATGTTTAAACTTTAAAACGTTAAATCTGTTTTGAGCTTGCACTTACTATTTAAACGCTGTATCCGTTAAACATTTATACGATTATAATCAGAGTTGTATGCATATCATAGTTTAAAAACGTCAATTAACACTTTATAACAATTGCTAAGCATACAAAAACAGTATATCTGCAATGGCCCGCAGATTTATTGCGGGCCATTGCAGATATATTGTTTTTGTATGCTTAGCAAATGTTATAATGTGTTAATTGACGTTTTTAAACTATGATATGCATACAACTCTGATTATAATGCATCTGATTCAATTTTGTTATTGAATACAAACTAAAGTTAAAAGCTAATAAAAGCATCACACTGATGATTAGAATTCGACAAGAGACGAAAAATTTTTATCAAACAATTATTTTATATTTTTTAAAGGAGATATTCGGCCAAGTGTAACAATCTATTTGAATGCACCACTTTTTATGTAGACAAGTGATGCAAGTGCTATGTAAAGCATGTACATAAAGAT
>JAQFXP010001030.1:0-22193 GCA_034693685.1 Belba bartosi
TTAAACATATGTTTTGAGCTCTATATTCAATAATTACGTATTGTATTAAAGAGAAGCTGAAAACGCAGTTTACAATAGTTTTGGTATTTTTTTTACGCAAAAAGTTTGTAAACAAATTAAGGGATTTAAAATTTATTTCCAATTTAACGTACTTTATATGTGTTAGTAAAGAAAAATTTCACTAAAATGTTGGGTAATTCACAAAGAACGTATTTAATTTAAATTTTTTTCTTTGTAACGCAATAAACGAATTTCATTGTGTTTTTAGTTTTGAGTGAAAACCGATAATTTATTTCAAATAATTAATTAATTTTTGGATTATTTTAATATTTAATAATTAGTTTAGAAATATATTATTAGAAAATGTCGACCGAATTGACTAATAATTTGTTGGAAACCAATGAAGAGGATTCTGACGACGACATTGAAGACGGAGACTATAGACCAGAGACAGAGATTTTGAGCGGTTAGTCATTGGAAGTGATTGTTGTATTCAATGAATTCAATGTTTTTCTGATATTTCAGGCGATAGCGGTTCCGAAGCCGAAGATTTGAATGCAGAAGAAGAAGAAGAAGACGATAGAAACGGTGGACACAAACACAAGAAACGAAAAGACAATAAGAGGACCGAAGAAGACAACGAATCAGAAGTGAAAGAATCGGAAGCGATAAGTGAAGAGCAGTTGAAACAAAAGTCTGACTCTATTTGGGAAGAGTTTTGCAAAGATTTGCCAAAAAATACTGAAAATAATAAAACAATTGAAACAAAGAGTTGTGTTCTCTCGAAGAAGGAGTCGACTGAAAGCACCGGCGCTTCAGTGGAGCCGAAGACAGTGACCAAAACATATGAATTCGCCGGACAAGAGGTCTCAGTTACTGAAGAAGTTGAGGCCAATTGTTCGAAACCAGACGTCAATACTAGTACTAAAGGAAAGGAAGTGCCCGTTAGGGGTGTTAAGCGCACCGGAGGTTTGGGCAGTATTATAGAACAGCTGAAGAAACCGAAGTTAAATACTTTAGAGAAGACTTTCATCGATTGGAATAACTATAAGAAAGGAGAGGAAGGAATGGAAGAGGAGCTAAACCAACACAACAAAAGTAAAAACACTTTTATCGAAAGACAGGCTTTCCTTCAAAGAACAGATGTCCGACAGTTCGAAATCGAACGACAGATTCGAGAGAAGAATAGATCCCAAAGACAACTGAACAAAGATTGAGTCGATTTTCTCATTAATCCATTTCTCTATGTTTTTAGTGTTCGTTAATATAGCTTTTGATTGAATTTAGAGTAAGTTTTGTATTAATCTAATGACTTCTTTTGAGTCAATGATTCGACAATTTTTGATAATATATTTAATAATTTATTTGTTTTATTAAAACATTTATTTATATGTAATGGCAGTGAATGAGTCGCTCATTTCATCTTAATTTAAGTATTAATAAAAACATTTATTAAAGTATTTAACTATTTATTTGACCAAAAAATAAATATAAATTAAACTTGTTCATTCACTACAATTAATAATTGATTTGTGAGTAATCTTATAAACCTGTAGCTACTAAATAAATTCTAGCTACTGTATATAGTATTGTAATATGAAAACATTGTTCCTTGAAACATTGACAAAATATTTTTTTAAATTCCAAATTAAGGTAAGAACATTTTTACTTCTCAATAATTATGGCAGTGTCTTGTTTACTTTATTTAAATTGCTTTATTTATATTTATATTAAATTAAGCTAAAAATGTAAAAATATTTTAACATGTTAGATTACAAATAGTGATTTTAAATTGCCAAAGTTAAATTAAGTTAATATTGTTCTGATAAATTGGTAAAGACCTCTAAAATAATGTATTCTCTAATAGAGAATCTCTATTACTATTACGCAATGCTTTTGATTCAATTGTTTATCAAAAGTTTCATATTTTTGTTTAATTCAAAACAAACTATTTTATTGGACCTGGTACCAAATTAAGAGTTACTAGTTTATATAATTATTTTAAGAGTTTTTTAAAACTTGAATATTTAGAACTTGATAAACTTGACTGACATTAGTAGCCAAACTCGACTAATATACAGACAATGTCCTAAATGTATCTTAAACTGTGAACCACAAGTTGACTACAAATTCATTCATTCATTCAAACATATTCTGACAGTATTTCAAAGACTAAATATTAATTTAATTTAATTTAATTTAATTGTTGATTTATGGCTTTTAATTCATAAGAAATTTCCAGAGATTAGAATTGAGTGATTATAGAAAACATAAACAACTGACTGAAGCAAAAGAGCCATAACTAAGACGAGTCTATCTATAGCTGAAAACCTGTATTTGAATTCCTACATAAAATCGACAAAAATGTTGAATAATTTCGTTATCCGATAGTAATGACACGAAATCAGAAAATAGTCGAATCTGTATTGACCACAAACTACCAAGTTAACTAAGTTATACAAGCAATCAATTGGCAAACCCAAGGCCTGCCTGTCCTGTCTGTCCTTCCCAAACAAAATGTACAACTGTTTGAGGCATTTGAGGCAAGTCTTCGTCTCTTATCAGATAATCCTTGAACTCAACTGATCTCTTATCGAATCGCTTCATAATAACAAATTTAGTATAACTACAGTAATCACTATTTCTATTGATTTGCAGTTAAACTAAAACTTTACTAAAAGCCAACTATTTCTCTATTTTCTGATTATAAACCATTGATTAAACTTTTTGTGAAAAACTTATTTAATTTCAAGTGTTTTATAGTAAATCTAATCTATTGTAAAGTTAACTTTTCATCATTTTTATCAGTTATAAGTTTCAATATTTTTTGATTAAAATTATTTCAATTAATTGATTTTTTCAATTTAATAGAAGTAACTAAACTTTAATTGATTCCAATATTAGTGGTGTTGTGAGCAAAATGGCAAAAGTAATTAGTGGTAAAGAAGTTTCGGAACAAATTCGCGATAAACTTCGTGAAGACGTAAAGAGATTAGCCTTAGCGCCAGTATTGGCCATCGTTCAGGTCGGGGGTCGAGAGGACTCCAATGTCTACATTCGTATGAAGAAAAACTTCGCCACATCTGTCGGAGTTGAGGCCAAACACATCCAATTACCGAAGTCCACGACTGAGAAAGAAGTATAAATAAAATGTTTTTGTTTTGAGAATAAAGTTTTTAAAATCAATTAAATTGCAGTTAATTAGTAAAGTGGACGAACTGAACAAAGATAAGGGCATTCATGGCATTATAGTTCAGTTGCCATTTGATTCCGAGCACCCGATTGATGCGGACAAGATCACCAATTTGGTCGCCCCTAACAAGGATGTGGACGGGTATGGGTTGGCACTAATACTGTTCTGAATTGACTAAAAATAGTATTTTCTGTTTAAAGTTTGTCCGATGAAAATGCGGGTAAGCTATTGCACGGACAGGCGGACGGGCGCAATAGTTTTCTCCCGTGTACTCCAAACGGTTGTTTAGAACTAATTAAAAGATCCGGCGCTCAAATTGCAGGTTTGGTGTTTTGGGTTATATTTTAGTCAAACTTCTATTTAATTAACAAATGTTAAGCACAGGAGCCAATGCAGTGGTGATCGGGCGCAGTAAGATTGTTGGCTCTCCGATGGCTCAACTCTTGATCTGGAATCACGCGACAGTCACTGTATGTCATTCAAAAACTAAAAATCTTCAGGAAGTGGTAAAAAATGCAGACATTCTTGTGGTAGCCATTGGACAACCATTATTGGTTAAGAAGGATTGGATTAAACCCGGTTTGCAGTTCTGTAGCTGTTATCACATTAAATAAATAACAAAATAATTAATTTGTTATCTCAGGAGCGGTTGTCATTGATTGTGGCATTTCTTCTATTCCCGACCCAACCAAAAAGTCCGGTTCCAGACTAGTAGGGGATGTCGACTATGACAGTTGCAAAGAAGTTGCCGGTGCTATCACACCAGGTTTGGACCAATTGTTTGTTTTTCTATATAAGTTAAAAAATTAATTAAATAATTTGATTCAGTGCCGGGAGGTGTGGGACCAATGACTGTAGCGATGCTTATAAGCAATACAGTCGATGCGGCCAAAGAGGTGAGGAATTGATGCAAATACTGAATAAAGTTTTTTTTTGCTTTCTTTGAAAAGTTTCACTAATTATTTGAATTTCAATAAATCGATTCATTGAATATATTTATTTGTCTTTTCTATTCATTTGATCCCTTTATTGTAAAACTAATATTTTCTTTAAATTGTTCTCAAATAACAATAAAATTGATTAGAATTCGTGTCGTTATATGTTTTAATCTTAAATCGAGTTAAAAGTGAAAATTCTTGCAATTATTCTCAACATTTGTTGCATTGAGTGTATTATCAGAATTTGATAAAAATATTTTTGAAAAGAATCCAATTATTGGCTAAAACAACAAATATTTTGTATTTACAGACATATATTAAATAAATATTTTGTTCAATTTTTTATTTTTTTCAATTTGTTTGAGATTTTCTTAATCAAATTTGTAAAAAATAAAGAAATGAATAGAATATAATTGTCAGTAAATATTGTTCTAATGTTTCGCAAATTTATTTTAGTTCAGGTATTAATTTCTTAAACTTTTATATTATTTGTAATAAAGTTGTATAATATTTTGTCTTAAAATTTGTGTTTGTTTATTGTTTGTATTTGTTTATTTAAACTAAATTATATATCAAGTAAGTTTATTTATGTTAAAAGCAAAGACTTGTTTGGATAACTAACAATTAGAATATTTATTTTGCTTACGTTAAGCAATTTGATTATTATTGTTAAATTGGTTGAATAAAGTACAGATTATCTAGGTAGGTTTTAGCAGCTAATGGGGATGTTAAAAGAATTTGTGACTTTAATGTTAATTTAATCTAAAATATAATTTCCGTTTTTATGGTAGATTGACATGATAAAAATAGTTAAACTTAACTAAAAACATACTTTGCAAACAAAAAAGATAAAACTAGGACATTTTGAGTCACATAACATGCATTTTATCACCATATTAATATAACAATTTTAATTGATGAAATTGCGATATTAGATGTTATAAATTAGCAGCAAAATGCTTGTTATTTGAGTCGAAATTACCTACTAGAAAAATGCTCTGGTTGCAAAGTATGTTTTTACTTAATTTTTATCATGACAAATTACCATGAAAATTGCAATTATATTTTAGATTAAATTAACATTATAACCAAATAACTCTTTTAAAACTCCTATTAGTGGCTAAATTCTACCTAGATAATCTGTACTTCATTCAACTAATTTAAGAATAGTAATGAATTTTCTTAACTCCGTGAGCAAGATAAATATTTTAATTGCAGAGACATTTGCAGACTTAATTCATAAATTAATTTTATTATAAATTTCACGTTTAAACTTATTTTCTATTTGAGTAATTTTATTAAAATTAAGACTTTTATGATTAAAATTGAATTTGTTTAATTTTTAAATTTTATTTTTTATTGTTTAAATAAAGTGTATAAAAAATTTTAATCACTAATGTTCAAAATATAAGTTAGTTTTTTTACTTTTTGTTCACAATTGCAAAACGAGTTATCTGCAGTGGTCCATGGGCCGATTTGCAAATACATGTAACTTGTTTTTAAATGTTTAATAAGCAGTAAAAAAGCTAACTTACTTTCAACTCTTAGGTTTGGTCTAGGTCTAATTTCTAATATTACAGGATACCAATTCAAAATGATGTTACTTACTTTTACTGTTTAGTTATATAACTTCTAAAAAACATATCTACAAGATCTTACAAATACAAGTTTAGGACACTCCAGATACATTATTTTTGTATAAACAGTAATTAGTAAACCTTAATTGAATTATAGAACATATAACAGCCAAGATAATACTAATAAAATATATTTTAACTACAATAAATTATTATCAATAAGTTATAGAATAAAGTTTAATTGCTTATCTTTAGATCAAATAATTACCTAAATAAAAATTGAGATAAAACAAACACGAAAGTCAACAAAAAGTTGAGTTATCAATAGTGAAACGTAAATGTTTAAATTAAACTAAATAATTTGCATATTATATCAATTTAAATCAAATTTTGATGTCAACTAAATAAATACATTTCAGGCAATAAGAACTCAGTCGTCTCTGTCGTGGAATATCGAGTACCTAAAACTAAATAAAGTAGAGCCGGTGCCCAGGTATGCAAAAAATAAATTGAACTAGATTAAAATGTATAATGCCAATAACTGACCAATATCTCAATGTCAAACTGGTAGTGACATAGAGATAGCCCGTTCCCATCCCTGCAAACCAATCACTCAAATTGCAACAGAAATCGGTTTAAGTGCCACTGAATTCGAACCGTACGGAACATATAAAGCAAAGATCACTAAAAAAGTGCCGAAATTCAATTCAAACTCTTTGAAAGGCAAATATGTTGTCGTCACCGGAATAACTCCAACCCCTCTCGGAGAGGGTATGTCTTTAAAATTATTTACAAATATTTAAACTTATGGAAAATAAATTAATTTTAGGAAAAAGTACAACAGTTTTAGGTCTATCCCAAGCATTAGGCGCTAATTTGCACCGAAATGTTATTACTTGTATAAGACAGCCCAGTCAGGGACCCACTTTTGGGATCAAAGGTTAGATTTAAATTTAACTTGCTGCATATTCTATAAAAGAATTGATGGCTAAATTATCAAAATTAATGGTTCAGGTGGAGCCGCCGGTGGAGGTTATTCACAAGTGAACCCAATGGATGAATTCAATTTACACTTAACTGGTATTTGTAAAACAATTTAGTTAATAATTAAATTGTCCTTGTACAGTACTAATAACATTGTACTTATATATAAACTAAAGGCGATATTCACGCAATAACAGCCGCCAATAATCTGGTGTCGGCGGCCATCGACGCCAGAATTTTTCATGAAAGCACTCAATCGGATACTGCTTTATACTCGCGATTGGTTCCATCGAAGGTATTTATAATTAGATACTTAAATATCATATGTATATTTTAAAATGTCAATTATTTTTATTGTAAAGCCGGGCAAAAAACGCCGTTTCTCTGCTATTCAATTAAGAAGACTCGAAAAATTAGGAATTCCTACAAACTTATCGCCAAATGAATTGACAGCTGAACAGAAATCATTGTTTACTCGACTCAACATAAATCCGGATTCCATTTCTTGGAATCGAGTAATGGATGTAAACGATCGATTTTTGCGTAAAATTACAATAGGAGAGGCGCCCACTGAGAAGGGCTTCTCCAGACAAGTTGAGTCCACACTGTTTTCAGTTGTTTGAACAAACATTTATTTGATTTGAATTTTTAGACACAATTTGATATATCAGTCGCCAGTGAATTGATGGCAATTCTGGCTCTTTGTGACAACTTGGCCGACGCCAGGGAACGGATTGGCCGAATTGTGGTTGCTTACTCCAAACACGAGTCTCCCCGGCCCGTCACTTGCGATGATTTGGGGGTTTCCGGTGCCGTCGCTGTTCTCCTCAAAGGTATGAATTTGTAATATGAATATAATAAGACTTTATCGGAAAACTTTGCTTCAGATGCTGTTAAGCCAACTCTAATGCAATCATTAGAAGGAACTCCAGTTCTGGTTCACTGCGGTTTGTTTCCATTTGAACTAATTTTTCAATTAATTAGTAATCTTTACTAACCTATTGTTTCTTTTGCCTAAAACTACAGGTCCTTTTGCCAATATAGCGCACGGGAACTCATCAATAATTGCAGATAAAATTGCTTTGGATTTAGTCGGAGAAAAGGGGTTTGTTTGTATGTATCAAAGTATTAAAATGTATTAAACTTTATTAACTTAAATTTGTTTATAAAATGTATTTTAGTGACCGAATGTGGTTTTGGCGCTGACATCGGTCTCGAAAAGTTTGTTAACATAAAGTCTAGAACTTCGGGTAAGTTTGAAATATAAAATTGTTGATATTTCACAAATTAATCAAACGGTGCAAAAGGTATATTTCCCGACTGTGCCGTACTCGTGGCCACCGTTCGAGCGCTTAAGATGCACGGCGGAGGTCCTAATGTTACCCCTGGGGCTACCATTCCTAAAGAATACAGAGAAGAGGTAAGGGTTTTTGAATTATTGTTTTTTATTATTTAATGAATACCTGTATTATGTTTATAGAACTTAGAGCTTCTGGAGAAAGGATTGGCCAATTTGAAGGCACACATAGATGTCATAACAAGACAATACGATTTGCCGGTTGTGGTCGCCGTCAATAAGTTTGCCACCGATTCGGCTAAAGAACTGGAACTCGTCCAGAGAGTAGCTAAAGAAAGCGGTGCTTTCGATGCCTGCATTGCTGACCACTGGGCTCTGGGAGGAGGAGGAGCGGTCGATTTGGCTCGTTCTGTGATCAGAGCGACTGAGAGTACAAACTCTTCTCAAATGAAGTTTTCCTATGATTTGAACGATTCAATAGAAGTGAGTGAAAGCTATTTTATGATAAAAATTGTGTTCAGATTTACAGCAAATGGTAATCTTACTGTACAGCAAAGGGCAATTATTGCACTGTGCAAGGGAGTTCTTCTAAAACTAGGAAATTTTTTTTGTATTTTTTTAAAAACAGTTTATTTGCAATATTATAGTAATTTATAATATATTGTAATTTAAAATAATATTTATTAGAATAAAATTGAAAGCATTGCACGAAAAATATACGGCGCCAACAAAATTGAGTTGAGTCAACTGGCCCGGGACAAGATCAAAGTAGGCACAAGATTGAATTTTAATCTATTTTCTAAGACATTTTATTTAATAGCTTTATGAATCTCTGGGTTTTGGAAATCTGCCAATTTGTGTGGCCAAAACACACCTGTCCTTCAGTCACGATCCGAGTCTTAAGGGTATAATTCTGTTGCTTAACTGCAACCAAACAAATCTAAACAAATATTTATCTATACCTTCAGGAGTACCCAAAGACTTTACATTTCCAATCAGTGATATCAGGGCTTCAATTGGTGCCGGATTTCTATATCCTTTAGCCGCAGAGGTATAGATTGGTTTATAATTTATGGTTTAGTTAACAAACGTTATATCATATAATTTAGATAACTACAATGCCGGGGCTGCCCACAAGACCCGCCTTTTATGACATTGATATCGATCCCACAACTGAAGTAATCGAAGGATTGTTTTGAAATCAACGGTTAATCTATGCTTTATAGGGCACAAATCAGATACAATTCCAAACAAACTAGTTCCGACATAAATATTATTATTACTAAAACTCTCATGTATATTTTGTTATTAATATTAATAATTAAAGATCTGATATGAAATTTGAATTAAACTAAAAACAAAAGTTTTCATCAAAAAAATCTTTATATTAGGTTTTTATAAATGTAATGGGGCATTTTTTAGAAATTTATTTTTTAAAAGTTAATCAATTTATTTTTAAGTATTCAAGTAAGCTATTTTGTTGACTCACATTTCAACTACAAAACGCTAACAAAATATTATAAAATAGTTATCAAACATACACCAAAATTTTAATTTAAATCAGTTAACTTTTTATGTCTAAAATTTATTTTGCGTTTAAAATAAAAACTAAAAGAGCTAAATTAAAACTTTAACTTAACAATTTGTAGCATTTTAAAATTACTATAAAACTTCAATGAAATTTTTTTATTGAAACAATATTACCAATGTTGCACAAATTAAAAAAAATTATGTTAAATAGGAAGGCGTAATTTTCGTATTAAAAATATATCTTGCTTATGTGTAGACCTGGGAAAATCTGACTCGCGAGTCAGTATATGCAGACGTTCTTTGTAATCTTGCAAGTTGCTTATGATTACGTGTTCGAAACTATTATTTTATTCAAAACCTCTATGTCTTATAAATAGCAATTAAAAGTTTACATATTCATTAATTTAGTAAAGTTTAGTTAGAGTCTTAGTTGTGATATGTTTTAGAGTTTAAAAAGTGTTTAAGCAAACATAAACAGTGTATCTGCAGTGTTTTAAAACTTATAGAACATTGCAAATATTTTTTTATGCATGTTAACTAAATAGTAAAAGTAATTAACTAATATTTTGAAATTTAAAACATATAGCGATTTTCATTGTTAAAATTTAAAAATTTTTAAATAGTAATCAATTTTATGAATTAACAAGTTTAATTACTGTAATATATAGCAGAGTTCTTACACCTAGTACAACTTTTAATTGAATTTTTGAGCGCAAAATTTAAACATTTCCCAGGTCTATTAATAATACTTAAAAAATTAATAATTTGTTTTTAATATTTTTATTTAGCTTTTATCTAAATTCAATGCATTTTATTCAAATAATCTTAACTAAGAAAAATTCTTTTTATTATTGCGACAATTTTTGTACTAGATAAACTCAATAATTAAATTAAATTTTTATGTATTCAGTATTTGACCTTGGTTAAAACATGTGCTTTAGATTAATGGGAGATTAGGTAAAAATTTCCATTAATTTTAAAAATCAGCATTTATGCAGTTTTAGCTTTTAATTTTCAAAAATGCCCTCTCTCATAATTTACTTGCTGCCGAATGACGTTTTCTAAACTGGAGCTAAATTCGATTTAAATTTAGTTTATTTAAACAAATTTTATTTAAATTTGGTTTAAATCTAATTAAGTTAATTTAAGTTGTATTATAATTATATAGATTTTTAAAGCATTTTTTGAACAATTCCTCCTTTAGTTCCTTCTAGGTTTTTGGTTAAATTTTTAAAGAAAAGTCCTTCCTTTGCTTCCCTTAAACTGACTGCCTATCGGAAACCCTAATTAAAACATAGTCCAACAAAATTATTTCTTAACAAGTTTCATTAATTGATGACATAATAAACACAAATAAATGTTGCCAATGTTTACTTGAATAGTTTGTGAAAGTTTTATATCTCTAGATAGATAATTTTAGATATATTGTTTTGAAGCACATTCAACTAAAACCACTTGCGATTAGAACCCGGATAGTGTTGTCAGTATATTAAGCATTTTGTCATTGAGTTAATCAATGAGTCGAAGCTAATTGTTTGGATGTCGTAAACAATTTCAGTTCACTGTCTGTTAGGCTAGTGCTGACCATTGAAAATATAGTCAGCGCTGAAGATATCAAGTTATGAAATAGTTTCTGTGAAATATCCGAATAGAACTGATCAGTAGTTAAGATAATTAATCTAATATAATTAAATTAAAGCAGCAAATATTAATGCATGGTTAAAATATAACATAAACATACTAAGATAGGGATAAAAATATAATCTACATATAATATTTTGCAAATTGTGCAATTATAATAATCTGCGTGAATATATAAACTGTATATGTGAATAATCAAACAAATATTTGTTATTAAAATTATTATGTTTAGTAAATATTACCAAAAAATTAATAACAAAATATAAGTTTAAAAACAAAATTAATAAAAATTATTTTTATTATCTGAGTTACATTTTAAGTGTACTCCAGTAGTAGTCTTAATTAATTTGGGTTTTTTAATAAATATTTTATACTAATATTTTCCACAAACAACCCTGTTTATAATAAAGATGCGCTTATAACGGATAAATTTGTCAAAACTGTGATATTGGTTATAAGCGGGTTTAACTGTATTAAGATATAAGGGGTATATTAACAAATTCAGTCTAGTGTGCACGAGTGCGTTTTTTCTTAACAACTTTTTATTGTAATTTAATTCAACAACAAAAAAATTATTGACATTATATCAACAAAAAAGTATTAAAATGTTTTAAAATCTTAAAAAATAAATAGCAAGAGCAGTATAAAAAAATTATGATTACCTTAAATTATAAATTTTAAGATAACAAAACGTGCTTTTAATATTAATATTCTTAAATTTTAGAATGCATTTTTATCTTTTTTATAATTTATAATAAATTTAAAATAAAATTGCATTAAAATAAATTGTAATACTTGGAATTGAATGTATAATATAATACAAATCTTATTCTTATTTTGTAATATTTATTTTTCACTTCATTATTAAATGAAATCTCTGTTTATTTTATTTAAATATATTTAACAAAGCAGAATAAACGTTTTTTTAATTATTATAATTTATTAATTTTTAGAAAATTATTTATTAAGTAAGATCAAATTAAGATTTAATAATTAATTGTAAATTTGAAATAATTTAACAAAATTTTACAGCAACATATTATTTTATTTTTAGTAAGTCGAAATGGGTTTTAGATTTGTGATATTAAACACTAATATTTAAACTTTTATTTCAAAAGTAAAAACATTGGAAAAAATAAGATAATTACTAATTTTGTAAATATTAAACAAACTTAAATAAATGTTGAATTAGCCATATTATCTATTGTTCTCTAAATTATCAAAAAATAAATTAAATACAATTTAACTAGTTTCTTTTTACTAAATTTAACAAAACCAAAACTAACATTAATTTAGTCGATATTAGAATTTTAAAAATATTTTATCGTTAAACTTTGAATATTTGAAATCGGATATTGTAAAATAAAAACATGAAAATAGTCGTAACATTAAGCCATTTTGAGGTAAAACCATTTGTCCAATCAATAGATTTTCAGTCAATTAAATAGATTAAAATGAAATTAGAGTAGAGAGAACTTAATTAAAGTAGTAAGCACTAAATACAACTTATTTTAGTTTGCACTTAAAAGCTTAATACAAATACAATTGATGTTAAATTTATTACATTAATTATATTTTTGCTAATTATATTTTATAAATTATAATAAAGCAATGTTATTTTTTCAAATAAAATGTGCATCAACACTTAGTAAAATTAAATTAATTTAATCTTATGCCATGTAATTAACAATAATTATTTGTTGTATGTGTGGAAAGGCTGCAAATATTTGTCAGACAATCACTTTGTTCACCGGGATTTGGCCACAAGAAACTGTTTGGTCGGACAGTCTCTAACCGTTAAAATTTCTGACTTTGGAATGACGCGCGATATCTATACTTGTGATTACTATAAGGTATTTATATTAATTAATTAAGAATAAATATTCATGTTAGTTGTCTTAAAATTATTATTGTTTAATTACTCTAATAGTATTTAAATTATTGATTTTTAACTCGACTTCTAATAGAGTAGATTTCTAATAAACTCAACAAAAGTATTAATTTTTATTTTAATTATTAATTTAGTAATTAGTTACTTTTAACCAGAGATTGAGAAGGCCGGCCGATTTAGGAGGAATTAGGGAAGGGGTTTTTCCAAAAACGCTCAAAAACCCACATATTTATTATAAAATTAATAATGAATTTAACTGAATTCAAATTAAATTTAAACTAAATTTAGTGAAATTAACTAAATTTAAACCTGATTTAGCACCAATTTAGGGCTAATTTTCTAATTTTGAGTAAAAATCCCAAAAAATTTGCCGGTCGCCAAAAAAGTCGAGGGGTTACTTTTTGCGGAACAAATGCTAGGGGAAATAATTGCTAAATTTCAAAATCAAGGGGATTTTTGACTAATCCTCAATCTCTGCTTTTAATATATTTCTAACATTAAAAATAAAAATTATAAATACTGTTGTTATAAACTAGCTGGCTATTTAGCTAATTTTATTTCTAAATAACTTAAGATATTACCCAGTTTAAAGTAATTACTTAATTCTTACTAATATTAATTCTTGTTATTATTAGATTTAAAAACTGTAAGAATTTTCTCACTTTTGCACAAATATTTGGAAATATTATAAGTTTGTAGTAAACAATAATTGTGAAAAAGTAAGAAAAATTTTACAGTTTTTTTAATATGAATTTAAACAATTACAAAAAATTAAATTAAATTTATATTAAATGCTTTATAATTTATATGTGTTTTTCTATTTATGTCTAAACTAAATTTTTCATTATTTTTAAAATTTTATTTGAATTTAAAAATTTACTATGTTTACAAAAATTGCTTAAAGATCTAAATTAAATTAAAATTAATTATTTTAAAATTTGTATATTAATTAAAAAAAATTAATAATTAAATGAATAAGCATAAAATAATAAATTAAAAATAATATTTAAATAGGTTGGCGGCTCTAAACTATTACCTGTGCGATGGATGAGCCCGGTAAGAATTGCTTAAATAATTTTTCATAATATATTTCCATAATATTATACATTTGTGTTTTTTATACCATATATAAGTTATAAGATTTATTTGATTAATGCTTTTAATGATTGGGTTATGTTGTCATCAATTTTTGATAATCCTTTCGAACTTCAATTTCAATACATATTATTCCAGTCTTTTGGGAACAATTTGTTTTGCATTAAAAATTCATTCCTATTGAATATTATTATATAATTGATTGCAAATGTGTTAATACCGTTGTTTAGAGCGCTTTTTGAGCCATAACTTTAGCATTTTATTAATATTTGATTTTAATTTAAATTTCTTTGCATCACATTATCGAAATCGAATGATCAAAAACATAATAATAATAATAATAATATTAATAATAATAAATCCATTTATTTCCGAATACAGGAAAGCATTCTTTACGGGAAATTCACGCTTGAATCGGATGTTTGGTGAGTCAGTCGTTCATTAGTTTTAATGGTTTGATAATTATTAAAATTAAGGAAATCTATCATTTATTATAAAGTTTACTATAAATTGTGAGCTATAATGCAATTTATTCTAATTAATAAATATTGACTAATTTAAAAATTACAACACTTGATAGTCAAATTAGCTAAATTTTGTTGAATTACAATTTTTACAAAAATAATCAGTTTATTGTTATCTTACTATTAGCTCAATTACATATTAAGCTTTTATCGTTCAATTGTAACATGCACAGTTTTTTAAATCTAAACAAAACTAAACAAACTTAATATCAAATAGCATTTTAATATTAATGCAAATAAATAATTTTCATGTTTAATTATTATATAACAATTGCTAACAAGTTTGTTTAACTTAATTTAAATATACTTTAGGTCCTTTGGAGTACTACTTTGGGAAATCTGGAATCTGGGCGCTCAGCCCTACTTTGGTCATAATAATGAAGAGGTTATTTTTTGGCTTTACACTCTTACTTTTACTTTTATTAAAATTTAATTTAGTTATTTATTTACTGTATTATTATTAATATTACACTATACTTCGGTTATAATCAGCATGTTGATGAATTGTGAATTAAGTGATTATATCCAAAAATGATTATAACCAATACATTAAAACCCTATTTGTTACGTTCGGTGCTTTAAATATACAGTGATTATAACCGAGATAGACTGTTTATATTTTAAATTTATTCAATTATATTTTTAATGAAAAATTGGACAAGTAAACTTAGCTACAATCAATTTAATTGAATTTATTACAAATTTATTAAAAGTTATAAATTAAATTTTTTAAAAATTAATCCTGATAATTAAAATATTTAGATGGTTAGATAAGATAAAAGTTTAATATATTTTGTTAAACTGAACAGGTTGTAAAACTAATACTTCAGGGAATTCTTCTGATACCACCTGAAGATTGTCCGAAAGTGATATACGAACTAATGGCCGGTTGTTGGAAGACAGAGCCCATCAATAGAATGAATTTCAGCAAAATTTTTACTAAACTTTTGAAAAACTGCACAAAAGATAAACAAAATATATTACTACTGGAGAACGAGACCAAAGACGAAGACAAAGTCGATTTCGACAATTATTTAGTGCCTAATCAATCGAATTCATCTAATTATATCTATTCCTCAAATTCTTACAATTAAGTTTTTATTAAATCATTAAAATTTATAAAATGTTAAAAATTTAATACATCACTAATATTGTCAAAACTAATTGTTTGGTCAAAATTAAAAGCGACTCAAATATAATTCTCTAGTTTTAGAATATTATCAAAACATACATTTTAATTATGTCTAATAATGAAATTTGTATTTGAATAGTTGTCCAAAAATTATTTTTAATTTTAATAATTATAACTTATTTTAAACCAACCAAAATAAAACATTAAAATTAAACATTCACAACTATAACATTTTTACTATGCTTATTTTGGTCAAAATAAAACCGGAATTAATTTTAAAATGTAATATAATTTTATAGTCACTACATTGATATCACATTTTCAACTGTTTCTGAATATAATTTTTAAAATATTCATTGAATCAATTTTTTGTTAGTTATTACAAAATTAATTAGATTCTTATTTGGCTTAATTTTATAAAATAAGAAAGGTTATTTTGAAATGTTTTCAGGCGATTCTAAAAAAACTAATTACAAAATACAAATTTAATATAATTTTGTAATTTAAATAAAATTCATTAATGCATTACTACTTTTGTTTAATGTATTCTCGAAAGGCTTTCGTAGATTTTATATAATAAGATTTTTTAGTCAGATTTACTGGAATAGCCAATAAGTTTATAAATATTAGTAATTATGTTATTTTGTATTATATAGTAGAATTGTTGATTGGGAGTTTAAAATATATTCATAATTCATATTGTTAGCCAAAAATTCCCTCTTGAAACATTGGCATTTCTTTCCTCTGGCATTTAGTCTGCAAAATAGTACAATGATTAGGATTTGCATGCAAATATTTTAGGCTGTTTGCTCAAAATTAAAAATTTTTCCCTAAATTGATGCTAAATCCCGTTTAAGTTTAGTTTAATTGTATAATAATTATAAAAATTTTTAAAGGTTTTAAAAGAATCCCTCTCCTAATCTTCCCTCTAAATTGGCCGAACTTATAAACCTTTAATATAAATTTAGTAAATATGGTTGACATAAAATATGTCTTAAATAAAATTATTTTTATAAATAATTAATTGAGTGTCAAAATACAACACAAAACTAATTAGAATTTAAGATTTTAAATTATTTTAACATTTCATAATATACTCAAAATTGCTTATAATAAACCAGCTTAAAATGAACAAGTTATAAAATAAAATATGAATTTATATTAGAAATGAGTTAGTTATAACGATCGGATTTGAAATAACTTAGCTCTTTGTTCTAAGACGTTCTGAGTTTACACATAAAAACACAAATACAGTTAACTTCGGATAAGAGCAACGTGTTGTTTCATAAGAAATTTGTTGCCCTTACTTGAGTTTACCATTATCTTAACAAGGTAGTTTAACAATGTATACTTTTAAAACATGAAAAAAACCCGCTGCCGCTAGATCTTATTCAAATTGCTCTTAAGCGGGGTTAACTGTAAATTAAAACAGTAACGCATTATTTAACTATAATTTTATTTTATTTATTGATATTAAAATTTTATTATTAAAAGAGTATCTATATTAAATTTATATTAATTTAATTTAAACAACAAATAAAATAGTTGTCAAATAAGAAATAACTTATTTTAAAAGCAAAGTTTTCTATGCTACTGTATCAACGAGTTAAGCTGTAACTGTATATTATATACAGTAACAGTATACAGTTACAGCATAACTTCTTGTTCTCTAACTTGAGCACCAAACAATTTATTTTTTATTGCAATTTAATTATTTTTTAATTTGTCCAAATTAAAAATATACAGCCGAACACACTTTATATAAACAAGTTTGATTCACGAAATCCACTAGTTATAAACGGGATTTATTATATACATTTTACTTTATATACCAATTTTTGTTGACAATTAAAATATTAAATATAATATACAAATCGTTTAATAAATGTGTGTTCAAAATTGATGTAGTAGAAATTTGCGTACTCCAGGCCAACTTATTTTACGGCTATGTAAATCCGCTATTAATATTTTATTAACTATTTTTGCAATTTAAAATTTAAAAATAAAAATGTATATCCAATAATAACAATGTAAAACATTAAAGTTATGCTTTTTACATGTTAAATTAATAAAAATTTTAATTAATAATAATATTATACGTTCAAACTATAGCTGACTATGTTTATTATAATATATTAATTACAGCTAGCTAAATTTTGAAAATATAAAATTATTAATACTTTATATTAAATCCATTTAACATGTTAAAAGCATACCTTTAATTTTTACTTAGTTATTCTACACATTTTAATTTTAAAATTGCAAAAAATCAGAGAATAAAATATTAATAGCATAGTCGTAAAATAAGTTGGCCAGAATGCGCAAAGTTTGACTACATTAATTTTTGGCACACATTTATGGAACGCACTGTACATTGGTTAATCCTATTTCTTCCAATTATAGTTAAATGTTGTTTAAAATATTAAGGCAACAGTGACTCTGTTTTAAACTTTTTTAAATTGATCTTTTGTCAATATTTTCTTTAAAGAAAAATTCTGTAAAAAAGAATAGTTAAAATTAAATGTTTTTGTCAATCAATATTTTATGATTTGTAAAATATTTTAATTTAAATTGTTTTTTAATTTGTAACACTTCATAAATTAAGTTATTAATCTATCAGTGCAAATACTTGTTCTAAAATTATCGTTTGTTATAACTTATAACCAATTTATATTTATTTTGTTACGTTTAAAACTTTGTTATCGTTCTCCGTTTTTAAGTTTTTTATTCTTTATTAGCAGGCTTGTTATAAGTGAGATTGACTGTATTAATCTTAAATAATAATTTCGCGTTGTTCTACTTGATTCTCAACTAGATATTTTATTGTAAATGTTTTATATTAAAATTACTTAATTCGTTAAAATTAAATTTAAAATAATTATATATTAATTTTGGTTAACAAGTATTTAAAATTTTTTTAATACAGTATATTAATAATTAAGTATTAAATTTTGTTATTAAATTTTAAATTCTGTATAACAATAAAAAAAAGTTAAAACAAGTAAAAATTTTGATCTAATTATAAATTTAAATATTTTTATTTTATTATTCAAAAATATTTTATTTAAAGTTATCAAATTGCAAAATTAAAATAAAATAAAATTGCAAACTTTTCTACAAATCTCAGTAAGAATATACGGAAGAGTGTAGTGTAGAATGACAGATTTTTTGTGATTTAACTTGATTTAATTACATTTAAATTAATTTAATTAAATTAATTTTTAATTTAGAGAGAATTTACTAATTTTTTTTAATTCAACTGCTTTTAGAAAACAATAAAACATAGAGAGGTTTATTTCAAATTTGTAATAACTTTAAAATAAACCAATAAAATATTTTAAATTTTTTTAGATTAAAACTTAAAAAAGTTTAATTTAATTAATTTTTTATAATTCTTATTTTTTTTGCAAATGTTACGCATAAAAAATTATAGTTTATTAATTCTCTCTAAAGTAGTTACCTTTTTTTGTTTTTGGTTTAGAAAACTAATAACAGGTAACATAATATTAAAAATTTTAAAGTTTGTTTAATTTGAAAAATAATTTGTCCGTATTTAGCTAACATACTGTATATTTCAGCATCATATCATAGTTAGGGCTATGGTCGATGCCTTTTGCTTGCCTTTGGATATCAAGTGTTTTTATTTACCATTAGTTACACTGTTTAAGTGAAACAAAATATTTTAAAATAACATATATTATAAGAGTATTTATTTATTTGTTTTACAAGTTATAATTTAAAACTATTAAATATAGGCATTTTATTAAAACAAACAAAATTTAAGTTGCAAATTAACACTATTATATACTGTATATTGTAAAATAATACATATTACAGACTTAATAGTATTTTTCTCAAACTACAGAATGTATATCAAATTTAAATCTGTTTTCATAAATTGTTTTAATTATTTATTTATTTATATTGATAATTTATAATAAAAGCTTTTATTAATTTAAATAATTAGTTTTAAACTGTAAAATAAATTATTTTAAAAAACAACACTTAAAGATGAAAAGCGAAAAAAAGCAATAGTGCGAAATTAAACATCTTGAAAATATTATATATATGTCAATTAATTAATCAAGCAGAACAACTAGGTTTTGCATAAAACGTTTCTAAAACTTTAATTAAATAATTTTATGTTTTAAATTTAAACCCAAAATAACTTAAAACTTTTGAAAACAAAATGTTTTAAAACTTAAGAAAATTAGTTTTTCAAATGTTATAGAAATAGTTTGAACAAATTTATTTTAATAAAGTATATTTTTAAAAAATTAAATTAAATTTAAAACTTATTTTATTAGTTTTCTTGGTTAGTTTTGCAAAAACAATTTGTTTGACATTATTTATTAGATATACAATGTAATTTGATCAAAATTTATTAAATTATAAAACTTTACTTGACAATTATCGACCAAACAATTTTTTTTATTATTTGATCGATAGACAGCATTTGATAATTATTTTATATCACGATTAGAAATAACAAAAAATAATACAGCAGTTAGGTTTTAAAATATTTGTGATTGATTATAATTTTATTTACTATATTTGGTTATTTTTCTAATCTAGTTCTAATTCAATTTTGATAAATACAGTCTAAATTGATATAAATAATAGTTTTGGTAAAAACATAACTGACTTAAATAAGAAATAGATAACATTTAGATGAATATCTGTCAAAAATAGCCATAAATTGCTTGAAAATAATTAACTATTTTGGAGTGCATTCCTCCGTCAAAACATAACCTGGTATTTAATGAATATACCCGCCCCCACACATCCTTACATTAATAGCAATTTCTTCTTCTAAAATATAATTAAATATTGACATAAATTCAAATACGAGTTCATAGCAGTTGTCACTCTTTTTCACTTATTTGGACTGAATTTGTGGTATGTCTTGAAGAATAAGTTAGTGCTTCAAAGACTAACTCAACTCAACCTAAAGAGTCATTAAATTTAATAAGAATTGTAGTGAAAAGAGAACACGTCTTAAAATAGGATCAAATTTGAACAAACTTTTTAACCATAAGAAACTTAATTTAAATGCTTTAACCCTAAGAACAATAAAAATATATATAACAACCTTTAGTTTAATAAATTAAGTAATAAATTGTAATATAATTTGATTAAAAATAAGAACAATTAATATCAAATTTAAAGAATACATGAATTAATCAAATTATCTAAGTTTGGTATCAAATAAAAGAACGAATGTTAAAAAACATGAGTTCGGAGTTTATAAAGCATTTGAAATAATAAACGCATTTCAAAACTGTTGTTAATATCTAATTAAACTAAAAGGTTCACAGGATTGACCACTATATCAAAAAGAGGCTATAATTTGTAATCAATTATCTCATATTTTTTATTCATGAAATTCCATCGCTTTAATGCATTGACGTATTGTAATGATAATGGGTTTGAGAAAATATAACCAAATTCTCATAATATACCTGAATATCCATTCGGAATATGTTATAACGAGTTTTTGTTAACAGAATTTTTTTTCAAATATGTTTAAGAATACGTGTGTTATAAATGTGTTTCTTAAGTAGTTTTGTGGAAAAGTTGTGTTTTTCAAAAGATTTTTCACTTTATTCCAAGATTTGAGTTAATTTTAAATAATGACTTACTTTGTAAAACAGTATATACAGTACATATATATAATGCAAAGTTTGTATAATATAATGTTTTGAATATTAATAATAAACTATTTTAGAATTATTGAGAGAACAGGCAATGTGTGCAGAGAAGAGGAGGGGAGTGGAGAGGAAGCAATAAAATATGAGAATGATACTTTTGTCTGTATTACTACACTGAAAGTAAAACACGTTTTATATCGATATAGAGATCGAAAACATATTTTATTGAGCGCTACTATAGAGTTGATTAACTGAACAATATATCACTAGTTATAAGAATTTGGGATAATTTATGTCAAATATGTTTGATATGACTCAATATTAGGAAGTTTTGTTGGAAAACCTTATGTTGTGTTTGAATATAAATCAAATTAGAATCCGATTGAGGCCAGAGAGCGAGAGAGGCCAACCGAATAGCTCTGACGCCCACTTAAATTGATTTAAATTCTTTGATTTAGTTATAAAACTGATTTAATTTCATGTCTCGTCTCTTATGTGTTTAGAACTGTTGAGTGCTATCAAAACCTCTCTTTCTTTCTGTTTCATTGAAGACAAACCCAATTCCATAAAAGGGTTCACTATATCATACCTCAAATATAGTTAACTGTTTATTAAATCTATTTTAAATACAGAGAAGTGACTCAATTCGAGTCATATAATCATTGAATAAAGTGTTATAAAAGAGTGTGTGAGTGAGTGAGTGAGTGAGAGAGAGAGAGAGAGAGCGAGAGAGAGAGAGA
>JAQFXP010001031.1:0-22190 GCA_034693685.1 Belba bartosi
AAAGCAAGGGAGAGAGAGCAGGGGGAGAGAGAGCAGGAGAGAGAGAGAGCAGGCGAGAGAGAGAGAGAGAGCCAGGGAGAGAGATAGAGATCAGGGGAAAGAGAGAGAGCAGAGAGAGAGAGAGAGCATGAGAGAGAGCAGGGAGAGAGAGAGAGAGAGCAAAATATTAGATAAAAACTTAATTTATTCAAATGTATAACACAATTGAATATTTTAAATCAAATTTTATTTGTTGTGCTTTAAATAGAAAGAAAAGATTAGGAAAAAGTTAATTAAATTGTAAATATAATTATAGTATCAAGTGAACAATTTTATTTATTTTTCTTAAATTGCAAATTATTTAATAGCATTTACTGTGACAGTGAATGACTCGAATTTGTTTCATATAAAAAATGATTTTTTAGATAACATTCTTTAAATACATTATTATTTTTTGTATACTTACTATGCGTTCGGATTTGACAATACTTTTGGGAAATCTCGTAAAACCTGTAGTTTTTCTTCAGTTAAACCTCAGCCGAGAATTGAATTCATTTACTGACAGTTTTATAGCAAATAAAATGTAATATTAATTTGCATACAATTTAATGCTTAAAAAGATTTTTTTTATATTTTATGCTAAATTTGATTTGAAGTTTACATAAAAGAAAAATTTGATTTAAGTCAAAAATAAAATTTTTAATTTAATAAGTTTTATGAAACAATAAAAAGAATTTGTGATAACTTGTTATTAAAAACATAATAAATTTGTGAAAATTATAATTTTTGAAAGAAATCCTTTTTTTACAACAAAATAATAAATCAATTTCTAAACGATTAGAATTAATATTAATTATAATAAAAATATCAAATTTTTGTATATAATTCGACCGAAAAAAAATCGATAATCATTAAAAGGTTTTACTTTACAGGAAAAAACACATTAATTAAAAAAAATATTTATTATAAAACTGATTTCATATGTTATTCACGAACTACAATGACTTAAATTGTGGTTTAGGTATATTAATACATAAAAAACATCAAATGTAGAGGAACAAATATTAATGATCTTTTCTAGAGTTTCTATTTAATGATAAAATATTATATTTTTTATTTAGTATTTTAGTAAGAAAGTAAATCTAAAATATCTAATTTTCTTAAGGTTTTATTATTCCATTTTCGTGTTTCTCTAACAACACATAAACAACATTTAAATATAATATTAAATTTATTTTTAATTTTTGATTTATTGTGTTTTTTATGATAATAATAACTTAATTTGTTTTTTGATATTTTCCTGTTTAGGCAAATCTGAAGATTATATTCAACCTATAGTTTGGTTGAAAGGGTAATACAAATAGAATAAGATTTAGTTTAAGTTTTTAATAATACTTTTTTCTCAAATAAAAATTTTAATAATTAGTAGTTATTAATATGTTTAGTAAAAACTTAAATTTTAAGCAAAAAACTGTTTAATTATTTATATAAAAATCAATTAATAATAAAAAATTAGTTAAGAAATTAAAATTTTAATTGAAAACAAAACTATTCAATATTTTTGTTTTCAATTAAAATTTTAATTTTCAAAACTAATTTTGTATTATTAATTGATTTTTATATAAATAATTAAACAGTTTTTTGCTTAAAATTCAAGTCTTTTACGAAATATATTAATAATTACTAATTATTGAAATTTTTAATTGAGAGAAAAGTGTTATTAAAAAATTAAACTAAATCTTATTTTATTTGTTTTGTCATTAAAATATAATATTAAAAATTTTTTTAATTTAAAAATTAGAGCAATTTAGACATAAAATTGAAATTAAAATTAATTGCACTTTCATGTTAAAATAAAATAAAATTTATAAAACAATTAACCAAAAAATCACACGTTTTTTAAAAAAACATTTAATTATATGACATATCTTAGGAAAAAAGAGTGACATTAATAAAGAGGTTATAATAAATGCAATAAAAAATAGATTAAAATATGTTTTTATTGTTAAGAATTGTAATAAAAAAAAGTAAAAGATTTTTCCAAAACTTATCTAAATTTGATCAAAAACTATATAAAAGCGCGTTTTGGAAGAAAATTATTTTTAATAATTGCAGCGAAAAAAATATAGAGAAATATAAAATATATTACAGTTTTAGGTCATAGTATGAAAAATACTGTTTTAGTTATCTCTGTAGGCGTTAAACAATTTTTCGTTTTAATGAACGTCTTCTAAATAATGGTTTTTAACTCAAGTTATTAATAATTTTATATTAAAAAAAGTTTTGTTATTTGAGATATTTATTCAATAGAAGTTCCAATTCTTTGGTTACTTATTAAACAGATTTATTAAATGCAAATAATAACTAAAATGAAAATATTGTTTTCAATTTATTTCGAAATAAAAACAAATTTAAACAGATTTTGTAAAATATATTAAATTATTTCTAATATAAATTATTCCAAATTTATACTATATAAGTGACTTTTGAATAGAAACATGATTAATTGTCCTTCAACTATTTAGGTAAAGAGTAATTATTAAATCAAATTATATTTTATTAGTTTAGATAAAAAATAATAATTGATAAAGGTTGTTTTGATTAATAAATTTTTGGATTTTATCTTTTAACTTTTAATTTTTAAAAATTTAAATAACAATGTGCATTTGTATAATAAATTTATTATTTAAAAATAATTAAATAATTTGATATATATTTTAAAAAATAAATATAATATTAATATATATTTTTGAGATCACTCCTCAAATTGAATATTCAATTATTGCATCAATTTTTCGATTGAATACTAGTTTTTAATAGAATTCAGAAATGTTTTGAAAATTTTTTAATCTAAATCGAGAGATGTTCAGAAAAAAAGCTTTAAATTATATATTTGATTCGTAACTATTTGTCCATTAATTCCATATTAATAAACATATTTAAGCTGAAAATGAGTGAAAAACTCGTTATATTTATTCTAATTACAAAAAATAAAAAACAATTTAAAGTTTAATTTTCTCAATTGAGTAACAAATGGACTGACAGTTGAAAACTGGTTTCTTATTAGGTATTAATTCAAGTGGATAACTTTCAGAAAACCAAAAATAAGTGCTCAAGCGCTAATAATTTTGTTGTTGATTACAATTTTTTTTTGTTTTGGTATATATTTTCTTATAAATGCCGTTAAATAAATAAAAATATTTTAATTATTAGCTATTAAAGCAATACTAAAACCAGAAAATAGCGATAAAAATGAATAAATAATTTTTTGATGTATTAAACCCTTTTTTTACATAATGAGTTCCCTTTATATTCAGAACTTTTTTTTGATAAATATTAATAAACAAATTGTGAAATATTTAGCTCTGATATGTGTAACAAAAATTAAAAACAATTTTCTTGTGATAAATGTTTATTTTAATTGTAATTTATTGCAAAATTTCAATGTTTTTATTACTTTATTTGCTATATTATAATTAGTTGAATTAATTCATGTCTAGGAATCTTATAACTTCTTTAACATTTTTGAAAGTATATTTTTAGTTCATATGAATATATGTTTTTTAATTTTTAATATGTTACACTAAATTTTGTAAATTAAACGTAAAGTAGACTTTAATTGTCTTAATTTATTTAAATTTATAATTAATTCAAAATAAAAAATGTTATTCTATCTTATCTTAAATCAAAGTTTTAAACAATTTACACAATTTTATGTTTACTAAAAATTGCAAAATTTGTTGTTTTTTACATAAATTTAAAATATTTATTAATATATTATTAATTGTAAAATTTAAAAAAAGTTTAAAATTAAAATAATAAAATTATTGTAGCTCGCAATAAAAATTAAAATTTTAAAGTTATTTTTATAATAATAAAACAGTAACTATATAAAAACTGTAATAAAGCTAAACTTACATATTAATACATAAAACTTTTATTGGGCTAAAAATTAATTTAAAAAATAGATCTAAAATAAATTTAAAAATTAATATTTTGTATGAAATAAAATAAACAAAACATAATTTAGTCATTTTAAACAGATTTAAGAATGAATGAGACAAAACAAGTTTACTAGAGTAATAGTAAAATAATTTTATTTTTTAAAAATAAAAAAAAGTTTTTAATACATTTTCAAAAAATATATATTTAATACACATATATAGTTTTGCCATGACGGAATCTAGCCAACGGGATCTAACTATTTGAATTAGAATTGAAGATATATAGTGTTGGTTTAAGGATGTAACAAATGGAATTTAACAAATGTATTAAATGTATTAAGATCCTACTGTTCAGTTTTGTTTACTACATAAAATCTGGCTTGATAATGAGTTCAATTTTTAATTTGTTTTTGTATAATAGATATTAAATGTTAAAATAATTACAAAATATACAACCTAAATTTATCTTAATTTGGGAAATAATTCCCAGGCTTATTATTAAAATTATAAAGTCGTTTTGAACACCTCTTTATAATTACTTAAATATCAAACGACGTTTGAAAACAATTAATAAAAAGTATATAAATTTCATTATTGTTTAAAATATTTTAGATTAGATAAAAAATATTTATTTAAGACTAAAGTAAACAATAAAATATCTATACAAAAAAACCTGAAAAAATATTATTAAAATAAAATAAAAATTAATAAACTAATACAAATTAAACAGAAAGAAAGGAATTAGTAAAAAATAGCTGAGAAGTTACAAAAAACCAAACACTTGAGGCGAATACAGTACGCATTTGACAGAAACATGTTTTATGATTATTATACATATATTCATAAAATATGAAATTCTTAAAAAATCTTAATTGTATTTAGCTTTTTGTCACGAACTCGTTAATAGACACTACTCTAACACTGGTATCTGGGGCTGGGGTGGGCTCTATATTCTGGCTATAATTTATATATGGAAATATAGATTGCTGAAAAACTAGCAACTAATAAATTTGATTTTATAAGCAATAAACAATATTTAATATTTTCATATTTGAAAATTTTCAATATTTTAAAGCTAAATTGGTTTTTACTAAAAATTTTATCTAGTCTAAATCGCTCCCCCATGCCCGCTGGCCACCCCCGGATACACACTTATATAACACCTTAATAGATGAGATAAGAATCGATGACTTATCACTGTTTGTTATCTACTGTACAGTAAATACCTAAATAGAGATTCTGGTCAAACATTATTCTCTTTATTATTATTAAACACAAACATAATCTCATTAAACAATTTTTTCTTTTTCAGAAAATATTTATTTAAGTTATGTTTGTGTGCATTGTTGCCATTCCTTCCATACCCTCCACACCAGTCGAACTCAATATTCAGACTGAGACGGATATACAGCATATGTATATACAGTTTGAACGCAAAAATAGATAACAAACAACAAAACAATGTGTGAATCGGAATAATTTTGTTAGTCTTTTCTATTTAACATTTTTTTTGAGGCGTTATATGAGATGATCGATCGATTTCGGATTTTAACGACATTTTTTTCTTACCTTTTTTCGATCAAAGGACCAGTTTTTAGTATTTTTTAAATTTTGTTTTTTAATTTTGTTTGTGGCTTGTATGTTTTGCATTAAAAAACATACTGCAAATAAATGATAGATATTATGAGATGGTTTAATTTGTGTATTTAAGACATTTATAATTATATATTCTTTTAGATTAAAAATTTTAATATGCAAGGTAGAAGAAATTACTCAAAAATATGATAAATTATTCTTATTTTTTAATAAATGGCATTGCAAACACCTTAAATTTAGGAAGTACGGCATTTAATATTAACATATTTACATTTAATATTCAAATTACGGTACATTTGATGTAATTTTAAAAATAACAAAATTAATTTTTTTTTATCATTATTAAAGTCAGACAAATTTGCTAAGCATTTAATAACATTAAATATTTAAACTGTTTGGGTAAGTTTTAGGTTGTAAGGTTTTAATTTTAGATATTTTATTTTTTAATTTCGTAAAATTGTAGGAAGCAACAAAATTTTGTTTTAAAATTCAACTTAATGTAAATTATTTCTGACAATAATTGTAAGAGAATATAATTTTATCACTCTGTCCACTTTGTCTCTACAGACGGCTAATGAGATTTGTCTATAATTATTATGTTATTATTAAAGAAAATTATGTTAATATTAAACTCATTAAACAAATTACACAAACAATAGACAGTATTACTCAATAGGATTTCAATTCGGAAATTGTATTTTAATATAATTTAAATGTTTTAACAATAATATTATTTGAATTTGTTTACATATAATGTAGAAAACATTAATATTTATATAATTCGAATACAATCATAAAATTTTATATTAATATTCATAAATATTCAAATATATTGAATAATAAATAAATAATTCTTATCAAAACATTATTTGATATTAAAGTTAATAAAACAAAACAACAAATATTTGAACTAATAACTGAATATTGATGTAGAAGCTACATTATAAATTGTATCTAGGTTATATTTATATATGTGCATAATTGATAGTTCAAATATTCATCATCATTTGCTTATATGAAATAAAATTATAATTTTAAATATATAAATATCATATAAATGGGAATAAGAAAAATAGTAAACTCTCAAACTTTTAATTGATGGGAAATTTTTTAATTAATCAAGCTCTTACATTAAAGTGAAAATAAAAATTTGAATTGCTTAATTTTCACATAATATGCTTTAATAGTACAATAATAAACACAAATGTTCAAACATGCTAACCTTAATCGAGAATACAATACAATAAAAATGTATTTTTTACATTAATTTCTTATTTAAAAATTTAATTTAATTCTATTTTATAAAGAATTTGATTCACAAATAAAAAAAATATATAAAAATTTCATTTAGAAACAAAAATAAAATTTTCTATTATACAGAAAAAATGTTTATTATTAATAAAAATGCAAAATCTCAACACAGATTGTGAAGAAAAAATGCTATTTTTAATAATAAAAGTCTGAATTGTGTGAAGAATTTTAGCAATTTATCAAAAAGTTTTTCATTCAAGACGTAAAAGATTAAGTTAACAAATCAATAAAGCAGTTAATCCTTCAACACCAATGACCTTTTTAAATGAATTTTAATCGTTGCTAATTAAAAATCTGATTGATTACCAAGGCAAATATGCGGTATAAGTTAGCTGAGCGTTATTGTCAAAAACAATTTAATAAGCATATTTTGATGGCTCAGCTTTGAAATAATATTGTTGAAAATTTATCCTAAACCTATTTATTCAAATCAATTTAACAAATCATAGATTAAATCTAAAGATATTTTTGAATTGTCATTACATAATATGATTTGAATAAGAATTTGGCTACAGTTTAAATATTAAAAAAATAAATTTACATAAATTTGTTTTGTTTAATAAATTTTTAGGAAACACTGAATTATATAAATGTATATTTAAATCCGATTTATAATTTGATGTTTAGAGTAGTTTTCAATCATATTTACTAATATATTCAATTTAATATTAAATAATATTTAAAATTAAATAAATAGTGATTTGCTCACAAGTAAACAGGTTTAAATTGTGAATTAGTTAATTAAATTTATTCTAGCTTAAAAAATGTTTGATTTTAATAATATTAAAGCTTTAAATAAAATAAAAATTTCTATTTTATGGCTGAAAATAATTTTACAAAATATTTTAAATCTAAATAAATTAATTCTTGTTGCTAACTGAAGTGCTTTTTTATATCTTAGTTTGAAAATTTTTAATTTATTTATTATTATAATTAAATGGTTTATCAAAAAGTTTAATTGGCTATAATAATATAATAAATATTATTGCTTCTAGTTACACGAAAATTTAGTTTTTATACTTAAAATGCAGTAAAAAGTTTATTAAATACAAAATTTTTGCTAGTTTTGTGACGTTATTTAATAAACCACAATTTTAAACAAAATGAACTGGCTTAAATTAATTTCGAGTGTATTTTTATTGTTAAACATATTATTAACGTCTATTAAAGCCTCGCCAATAGATTCAATTAAAATAAAAAGTAAAAAATTTGAGAATTTAGCAAATTGTGGCTTGTATAAATCGAAAAGTATTAGCCAGTATGTGGTCGGGGGTATGGAGGCAAGCCGGGGTCAATTCCCGTGGCAGGTGTCGCTGCAGACACATAAAAACAATATGTGGTTCCATATATGCGCTGCTGTTATACTAAACACTAATTGGATACTAACTGCCGCTCATTGTATAAATGGGTAATAATTTTTAATTTGTATTTTTCGTTAATCAAACAATTTGTTTAAAAAAAATAAAGTCAAGACTGGTTGGCGCTTCGGGCAGTAGTGGGCGCCCATCAACTCGATCAACCCGTTGACAGCCAAACAAATTACGAAATATTGGAAATAATAAAACACGAGTCGTATAGCGCTCAGACATTGGCCAATGATATCGCACTAATTCGAGTGAAGAGTCCAATTAATTTAGACGGTTCTGACGGCTATGTAAACAGTGTTTGTTTGCCAACAGAGAGCCAAAAGTTTGCGCAATACGTGACACTGTCCGGGTATGTGACTCATGTATCATAAAAACCCAGTTTCTGTTATTTTTAAATTAGACAACCCTTTACTCAATGCACTGTTTGTATAGATGGGGCGCAACAGTAAGTGGAGGTCAGACGGTGTCAAATAAACTAATGTATGTGAATGATGTGCCAATTGTTTCACTTCCGAAATGCGGACCAATTTATGGCTTCAATGCCATCAAAGAAGGTATGCTCTGTGCCGGTGCCGGTGCTCAACAGGTAGCTAAGGGGTTCTGTCAAGTATGTCTCACTTACCTATTACTGTATTACCAACAGTTAATTACTTGACTCTTAACTCAATTAATGTATTTATATTTATTTATGCAAAGGGTGACAGTGGCGGACCTCTAATACAGGTGCAAAATGGACGGGCAGTGCTGGCTGGCATAGCCTCGTTTAACAGAGACTGTGCTACTAGTGTTGGTCTGCCCGATGTGTTCGTCGAAGTCTCCTATTTTCGTAATTGGATCGATACTAATGTTGTCTAATTGCCCTTGTCCAATTTTTTGGTTATTTAGTGCTAACTTTTTGAAATATTATTTTAATTACAATTTAATTATTTAATTTTTCTGAGTTTTAATTATTTTTATTTTATTTAATTTATGTTTTCTGCTTATATTTCGCTTATACAGTATCTTGTTTATTTTTAATTAAAATAATTTTAAATTAAAATAAATTAAAATAAATAAAAATAATATATTAAATATAATTTATATCGGTAATTATTTTTAATATATTGATTAAAATCAAAATTTTATTGAATTTATCAAAATATTCAATTTTGAATATTATTTATTAATATAATTAAAATAATTTCGTTTTACCGCTATATTGATTGAACTTATTATCCAATTTTCTATATACACGTGAATTGAATTAGAATTTACGCATTTGTCTGCTTTGCTTCAAACAAATTGAATCAAATTGATTATGAAGTTTGAATAAAAACTCAAATTCAATAAAAACTTAACAAAAAGTTTAATAAAAGTTGATATTTAACAGAAAAACTTTTATGAAATAAAAATTACTAAAATATATACTATTTTATTTTATTTTATACGCAAACTTTTGCAAAATTTTTTCTAGCTATTTTGATAAATAAACTATAAAATATATAAAATAATAAAATTTAATATCTTGATGAAAATTTTAATAGCATCTTGTTAAAATAAATTATTTAAAGTAGCAAATTGTGACATAATTATAGTAAAATTTAAAATAAAAAGTAAGCTTTTTGACTTCCTAGATTCTTAAAAATAAAAAATGTTAAAATTAATAGTCTTATCAATAAAAAAAAATTTTAGTTTTACGCGAAATATAAAATATATAAATTTTAATGAAAATAAATGTCCGATTTTAGAGCCACCATAATCGGCACTCTTTAACCAACTAGTGTATTTTTCAAAAGTGGGTGTGGATTGATGTTTGACATTTTCGTTCAAATATATTGCACTTAATGTTCTAATCATAAAACCTCTTTATATATACAGTATATACTATATATGACATTCATATAAATGTAAATTAATTAGTTTAAAGTTATATAGATTATTACTATTTTTAAAATTGTAAGTGGGTGAAATGACAGAGAAGTTTTTAGCTATTTCTTAGCACTTAATATATTTTAGTAGCATTATTTCTTAGTGACTCCTCGTATTTCAATACATTAATGTATGCAGTTTAATGTATTTTATGTTTAGATGCAAGTTTAATTTACGGTTAACTAAGTAATGTATAGTATTGTATGATTATTAAATTAAAAGTAAGTTATGTAATGTTTAACTAATTTTTTAAGTAGTTAAATTATATAATTTAGATTGCTAAGCTTTTAAATTAATTACACAAATATTTTAATCCGGGAAATATGACTTGAATCTCAAATATTTTATTGCATTTTATTATTATGGCAAAAGATTAAAACATAAATTAAAATATTTGTTTTATATATATATCTTAATTTACAAACGTAAAATTAAACAAATGAGACAAACAAGTTCAAATTTTAAATTATTTTCAAAATTTACATTTTTTGTCTATTCATCAACAAATTTCAACTCAAAGTTAATCTAAATTTACTCAAAGTTAACGCAAGAAATTCTTTTTACAACAGAATGATTAATTAAATATTATAATTAACTTTAGCAAAAATAATCTGACCATCCTTAGATTTATTAGTAATACAGATATCTTTGCAGATCTACTGTAATACTAATAAATCTAAATTAATAACTTGCAAAGTATACGAAAAGTTTAATCAGAAGTAATCCAAAATTGTACTCTAAAAATGACAATACAGTGTAAATAGAGATTATTATTAATATACTGTACAAACATATTCATTTCAACAAATAGATTGTTGATTGTTGTTAATAATGCTGACAAAATCATTAAAAATCATTTCTACTTGTACAATTCAAATATTAATTATTATTTATTTATTTTATATCTTTTCAATAAAAAAGAAAATAGTACAAATAAATAGTAAAATTAATTTTTTAAACTTACAATGCTTAAATTTTATTTTATATTTCAAAATAAATGTTATAGTAATGGATTGGCAGCTTAAGTAAGTATCTAGAATACTTAAATTTTCAACAATTTATGAAACCACTTTAAATTAACATTGATGAATGCAGCTTTTTTAATTTAAATAATTTTTTAAAATTAGGATTTCTAACGGAGTTTACAAATTTGCTGAGGGCTATATTTGAACACTATTTAAATATTAAGATAAAAAACAGCAAATTTTAACATTCAAGACCTCTTCCATTGTTAGATTAAAACGATAATTACTGTAAATTATATTATTAAATTTAAATTAAATTTTAGAAATATTTTAATTTATTTTAAAATTGTATACTTTTATACAAATTAATATTTTCTAAAATGGCCATTTTTGTATATCAACAGTAGGTGTTTTGCTTTTATCTCAGCTTGATCATTCATTAAACAGTCACATCCTTCTCTTTATTAAAGTTTCTCAAAGGCTCTTAAAAATAAATTACTAACTACTCGATCCATAAGAACTGATCAATCAATTAAATAGTAAAGTGCTTAAGTGGGCTATATTTTATGCACAAAAATTGTGTTTATATTTTGATTGTGTCCACTTACTTTATGTCACTGATCTTTATGTTTTAGTCCTATATCTTATTAAATTATTTTCCTTTCTATCACTTATTAGTCTAGTTTTATGACATTTCTTAGATCTTAAGAACTACTCAGTTGTTGAGAATGATTAGACTTTTTATTAAATAAAAGCGGAGTAAACAAGACCTACGATTCAATTTGATATTACATTTTTTGCGTAGTCTCAAACACATTCAAGATTTTTCTTATTTATACTTTATATTTATTTTTAAATGTTTTATATTAACGCTTTTATTTAAATTTGAATCTTTGTTGTCTCATTTTTGTTTTAGATATTATTTTGTTTTATATAATATTTTGTTTGAATGTTTACCAATTAAACTAAATACTTTTTGCCAATAGGCATTTTATCAAACCAATTTATAACAATGTAATTTATAGACAAAATAACAAATTAAATTTTTTTTAAACTAAAAATAGAATTGAGTTTTTTAAATTAAAATATTAATATAACGTAGCTTAGGAAGATATTTATTTAGAGTTTATAATTAGTTTACTCACATATAGCTGTTTATTAAACAAACAATAACACTGTATATGCATATATGTAAGCCTTGTTTCTTAGGTCTAAGCAGATATGCTTTTTTACTTATTAACTAAACAGTAAAAGTAAGCAACAAGTGTTTTAAACTTTGAAAAAATATCTATTAATACAGTATTATAGTATTTGAAAATATAAATTAATACAATTAAAACTTTATCACAAGTTTTCTTATAATTCCATTGATTTAATTGTAATTTTATCAAAAGAATTTAAAATTAGAGTATAGAATATGTTTGGATTAATTTAGAAATATTTTATTCGAAATGGATTATTTTTGTACCAAATGCATATTGGCAAGATAAATTTAGGCCAGTTGGAGTGAAAGGATTTTGTTTGTTATATTTCAAGAAATTTTGTTGTCATTTAATAATTTAATTTAGCAATTATTAGAAAAAAAATTATAAAAATCAAAACCAAACCAAATTCAATAAAAAATAAAACATTATATTGAGTATATTAGAACATTTTTAGTAAATTATTAGATTATTTTCTTCTTTCAGATTTCAAAATTTTGATTTAGAAATTTATCAATATTTAATTTGAAAACTTTTCACTTTAGCACAATGTTGTATTTAATTTGAAAAATTTATCATTGTTGGTTAAGCACAGTACATTTATTTTTAAAGTTTGTTTGGTGGAGCAAAATATAATACAGTTTATTGGTTAATAATGTTTGGTATTATTTGTAATCAAAATAAATAGTTTAAAACTTATACAGTCTATCCCGCTTAGTGTTAACCCGCTTATTGTAAATACCCACTTTTAGTGAACGTTTTGATAAGAGCCAAGTTTAAATAATTTATAAAACTTTAATTGTTTATAGTAAATTCCGCTTATAGTAAACGAATTTTACAGAACCGAGCGATTTACTATATTTTGGGATAAACTATATTTTTATGTATCAATATGTCAATCATAGTTTTACTTTTTTTTGTCTTAATCTAAAAAATAATTTCTATACATCACATAATCCGGTTTTGTATCAGCAATTAAATTGATTAAATTTAAAAATAATTAATTTAATTAATTTGTTTATTAAAATTTTATTGCAATTTTATTTTAATTGTTGGATTGTTTTCCAATAATTGTTTTAAAATTTTTAAACTTTATTAATATTATAGTAAAAAAAAATTATTTGTTAAATAAAGTAATATATTTAATTGTGATTTGAATCTTGTGTTATTTGTCATTTTTAATATAAATGTAAAATTTTTTAAATTAGTAATGAAACAAATTTTATCATAAAAAGTTTAAATACTAATTAAATAAATATAGGGTTTAATTAACAAATAATTTGCTTTTACAATATGTATTTATAAAGTTTAAAAAATTTTAAACAATTATTGGAAAACAATCCAACAATTAAAATAAAATTAACATTTCAAATATTAAAATAAATTTTTAGTAGAATTTCGTTAATTGGGTTTTAAAAATTAATTATTTACTAAATTTAATTAGTTTATTTGCCGATATAAAAAACTGTATATGCAATGTTAAATTAAGATGATAAAATTGGACAAAACTTTTTATGCTAACTTTTTATGTGTAAATCCGGGTAATATATAATTTTTTAAATCTATTTTTTAAATTAATTAATAAAATGTAAATTATTGATTATGTATATAGCATCACAATAATTACGTTTAAAAATAAATCGCGCAGGAAGAAATAATAATTTCAATTATAACATACAAGAAAAAATATTAATATTAAAATTTTAAAATTAATTATTTTGAAAATTAATTCCAATGCAACACTTAGTATTCACTTGCACGATTCTTTTGTTCAATTTTATTAGAATTTTTAATTAATTAGGTAATTAATTTTTTAATTAGCTTTAGTTAATAAAATTAAAATTAGCTTTTTTCCTAATATAGTAAAAATTTAAATCATAAAACGCATATAAAATTTCATTTGTTTATTAACTAGTAATTTTTAAATAACTTTTGACTCATAAGCTATTTATACAATTTTTTAAAAATTCAAATCACTACTAAATAATCAACAATTTAATTGACAGCTTATATAGTTGTGACGATTATAACATATATTAGCAATTGTTGTGTAACGAGTTAATTGTAAATTTTGCCTAATCTTCCACTAAATTATTCAACATGATTAGATGTTTTACGTTTAACATAAAGTTTGACTTAAAAAATTGCTTTTGGAAATATTATTTTAATTTATAATTATATAAACTTTGCCTATAGTTGAATTTATAAATAAAATTAAGCTAGTATAATTGTTATCATTATATAAATAATTGTAATGGTATGCTAAACTTTTTATATGTTTTAGTTACAAGTATTTTACAATTAAAATTGACTTGTATATATTCATACAAATTAATTGATCAATTAACCAAAAATTTGGCGTATGTTCATGATTAATTTTAAGTCAATTAATCTTTTAATTCTCTTACAAAATATTTCAACTAAAAGCAAAATTCAATTATATATTAATACTACAAAATTAACATTTTAAATTTAAAGCTAAATTCAGTTTTTAGTTAGGTTATTTTACTAGTTAAATTTATTAATAAAACAACATATGTTAATATTAAATTTTTAAATGTAAAACAATGAGTTATTGACAATAAATTCAACATTGAATAAAATTACAATACATTATATATATATTGCAATAATAGTGTATTGTGTATTCTATAAGACAATGAGTAAAGTACGCACTTAAGCATTAATAAATGTTAATTTTTCTTATATTTTATTATTTAAAATTGTGCTTTTACATTTCACGTTAATCATATTACATGAGGAATTTCTGCAGATCTGACGTTATTTTGATTTGTTTTTGTAATTGTATTTAAAAAGCTATAATAATTATAACCAAAGAAGCTTTTAACTTTGTTTTTCAAAGCTCTATGAAAAGTTTTAAATATTTAACTTTTAACGTTTTTATTCATTAATTATTTAAGTATTCTGTTACTCATAATTTGTTTTGAAATTTTTATTAGTGAAGTTCAAAAGTATTGGTAAGTTTTTTTTCACTGTTCTTTAAACATGCAAAAATTAATATTTTTTATTTGATTACATTAAATGTTTTGTTTTTATAAATAATCAAAATTCAATTAATAGTTTGAATTTTTAGTAATTAAGACACACTATTAACAAACTGTAAGATTAATAAATAGCAGAGATCGTAAAGGGGGGAGGGGGTTAAGCAAAAATCTCCCTGATTTTAAAAATTGGCATTTATCCCTTTTGCAAGAATAATAATACAACAATGTAAGAATAATATTAAAATTTTGCTTCAAATTTTAAACATGCTATTTATACAAATAATTTTGAGTTTTTTTAGATATAATTAATAAAAATTTTGATTTTCTTAAATTTAAACATGAAAAGAACTGTTCACATAAAAATAAATTGAATTTAAATTGCAATCAATATATAACCAACAATTGAATGGAAAATTAATTCGATTAATTTGAGTGATTCAATAATTTTATCTATATTAAATCTTATATTAAAATTAAATTATAAATAAACAACATACAATATATTTGAATGCACTTAAGCAAGAAACTTTTTATATTCAAAAATTGCGCTTTAGTTTATAATATAGATTTTTAAATTTGCCCAACGATGACAGTAATTATTTCAGTTATTTTAAAATAAAATAACACTTTTATTGTAATTTGTTTTCATATTGTATTTTTTTATCTTGATAATTTATTCTGGTGCTATCTCACACTGCATTAAATAGATTATAAAAGTACTATATTTATAGACTATTTAAAGATTTGTTTCGATTATAATCATAAGTTATGATTCATAACTATTATATAATTTTCTAAAACATTTTTATACTATTTTATAAAAAATTTTATTTATTAATAGCAAAAACATTTAATAAATACGTCATAAAAGTAAAAATAATAATAAATAAATCTTAATTAAATATATTATACGTAAGAATAGGTTAAAAATAAGCAAAAATTGTTTAATGAAAAACAGGGTTAGCTAAATTTGGCTGAGATAGGTAAATTAGTAGTATAAGGATGAATAAAATGGTAAATATTTTTCTGCTACTTTGATATTTAAATAGATTTTAACTAAATTTAGCAACATTTTACAAAAAAAAAGTTTTAAAAATTTGCCAGCCACCTTTGGCCATTAAAAAATAATTGTTTGAAGCAAAACTCAGAATGGCGTATTTGCAAAATTTTTAAAGTTAAAATGGGATATTTCCTTTCCTAGCAACAGTAATCTTGATGATAAAGTATTAGCATATTAGATTTTAACATATTTAACATTATCATATTTGACATTAGCATATTTGACTTTTCCATAACTATCAAACATATTCAACAAATCTATTTACCCCAGAGTCACCTTTTTAATAAAACACCAATTCTGACATCTTTTTTGAAGCCTTAATGATAATACAATATATTGTATAGAAAAGTGTAAATTTGTAACACTATTGCGCCAATCAGTACAGTTATATCCCAATAAATACTAACATCATTAATTGTATAATATTTATATTTAAAATTAATTTTAAAAATATTTATTTGACTAAAAATAAAATTCTAAAATATCAAAATTAAAAAAACAAGTATTAAAAACAACAAGTAAATTTTTTAGCTTGTAAACACGTATAAGAGATTTACTGTAAGTATTGACAAAAAAAAGTAGACACTGTATATCGAAAGTATAGGTGCGAATAGGTAGCGGAAAATTATGATGAATTACTATTGCTATGTCGAGTATACCTACGCTTTTTGCCACTAAACAGAGTTGAATCCGCGAACAGAACTTTTGCCCAGACTTTAAGTATATTAGTTCTGTTAGACGTAAAAAAAGTTAATTATTTGCAATACTAGTCATATCTTCAGTGATCTTATGGCTATTTTTTGTTGGCTCTAATTGCTGTGAAAATGTGTAAAAAAGTTTTTTGCTTTTAATTAGAAAACGTGTTTTAATTAATTGTGAGAATATTGATAAACTTTTTAATCGATAAATATTGAGACAAAAACTTTGATTTTTTAATCAAAAGGCAATAAAAGTTTTGATTATAATTTATTTTAAAGACAATTTTTGTTTTAAAGTAAGTATTCATTAAGTAATTCATTATTTTATATTAAATTTATAGTATTTTAATAACAATAATAATATTTAATTAAAGTTAACCTAGATTAAATTGGTTTGCTATAAGTTACAGTAGTATACAATATTATTAGAAAACGTTTAAATAGTTTTTGATTTTCAACCTATTTTTAAAAAATAATTCTTAATATTTGAAACCTTTAGCCGAATTATATACTTCGAAATATAGTGAGACAGTTGTTGATCAAAACTTAATATTTAGATTTAAGTTATAGGTTGTTATAATGTAGTTATAATGTAATTACAATAATTTATATAATAAATTAATTTAATAATACTGTTTTAAAAAAGAATTTATAACTTTTTAATTACTTAAACTTAAAATTTGCTTTATTTTTATAAACAAATTGAAATATTTATTTAAAATTTTGATTGCTAAACAAAACTGCCTAATTAGACTGCCTATAGTCTGCCTAATTTTAGTTAAGAATACTTATGTTTTTAAAATACAATCTGCACATTTCTATTAAAATTTTGAGTGAATGTAATTTATTTAATTTTGCTAATAAACATTGATTTAGCTAAATTTAAACAGAATAATTTAAGTTAAATATAAAATATTTAGAAATTTGCAGGGTAATATACAGAAATTTGTCTATTAAGCTTCTTGTTAGTTGTTAAATGATCAAGCACAATAATGGGCTAAAAATAAATTTACAATAATTTAATATAGAAACAAAGTTAGATGATTTTTAAAACTAAAAACACTATTAAACCTAGTGCACCAAGGCATTTATTTATTGTAAAAATTAATATTTATCAAGTTAATATTTGTGTCTGTTTTTGATCTTTTCGATTTCCGTTTAAGTGCTTTTTTAAAAATAAATTTGAGTTAAGGCTGTATTTATATGTCGTTAAAATATATCAAATATTAATTCTAAAATATCAAAAAATGTCTGACTGAAAAATACGCATTAAACTTTAATAATTTTTATCTATTATAAAATATTTTCTATTGTTTGTTAAAAACTGTAAATTAATATAATATTTTGCAGTAGTCTATGCAATAGTTCATATATGTTTATAACGTAAAAATACACTGGATAAAAAATAAAATATACTTTATATATATATATAATCAGCGTATAATGTTATATATAACTAGCATATTTTTACAATTTAAAAAAACAAAATATTTATATAATTAAATCACATTTTACCAATTTAAAATTAAATTTTTAAAATAACTTTTTAATTAAAAAAAAGTATTCTAGCTCTACTTTTTTGTTTTAGTTGGTTAAAAACATAATATTCAAAAATATAATTTATATATTAAATTTATTAATATATTCAAATATTTTTATCAAAAACAATTATTCTTAATTGTATTGTATGTCTGTTTAAACAGTTTTTTTTGTACAGTATTTAAAAAATCAATCACTTGTTGACTGAATGCACGCAAAAACTCGTTCGCGAATTAACACGAATTCACAAATTTATCAGAACTTTAAAGAAATATCGATTAATAAAAACACAAATTTTGTACTGATTTTAGTGTTTAAGAAATTGCCAGAAAAATAATTGATTAAAAAAGTGTTTTTAAGAATAAATGAGATAAAAATTGGTCTGAAATTTGTTTTTTATATTTATTATATTTTTTTTCTTTGCAAACATTATAATTAAGTTTTAATTATTAACAACAGAAAAAAATTAAATTATTCTCTTAACAGCTAAACAATATAAATGTAATTCAATCAATAAAATAATTTTCTAATCGATATTCAATTATGATTTAAAAAGACTATAAATTATATGCATTTTATTTAAAGTTTTATTTAAGAATAAAATTTAATCTTTGATATTTAATAGATTTTGCTTTTAATTGCATAGAAATCTTATTGACAAGTAGCATTTATAATTATTTCTTGTTTGACAACTTACTTTTAATAAAAGTTATTTAGTTTTTATCATTTTAATTTTAGCAATATTAATAATTAGCAACTGTTTTGAAAGTAAGTAAATATTATTTTCTAGTTAATTTATTTTTATTAACTGTATTTAAACTAATTTGAAAAATTTAAATGTTAAATACTTTATTTTTATAACTTAGTAATAATTCTTTGAAGAAAATTTTGAATTTATAACTTAAAAGTACTATAAAATAAAAGCTTATTTAAGTTAAAATAAATAAAATTTCTATAGATTTTAGATATAATCTAGTTATATAAAAATACAAAAAATAAAATAAATTAAAAAAAATTGCTTTTATCTAAAATCTATACAAATATTATCTGGTTTTGTGTTTAATATGTGTGTAAAACAAAATTTGAGCTTTTAGTAAAGCAAATTTTTGCAAAAATTTTGCACAAAGTTTTGTTATTTCTAAGCTATTAGTTTCATTTCTTTTTATCATTCTCAGTTTTATTATTTATTGATTAAAAGTATTTTCAATAATCTTTTGTTGTTGTTGCAAAAGTTGCTTAATACTTTACTTTGTTTGGCTTTGTTTAAAAGTAAGTTACTGTAGCAAGTTAGAGATATCTTGTAAATCTCAATTGTTTCTAAAATATTTTTTTTTGCTTAATTTTTTATTAGTAATTTTTGTTAAATAAATTAGAATTATTAAATTAAACATAAATATTTAATTTAATTTTGTTTATTCTAATTTTATTAACCAAAAATATTTTAATTTTTAATTATGTAAAAATTATTTGTCTAATCAAATAGATTATCTAACAAATTAAAATGTTACTTTTTTGTTTTATTAATAAGAAATAACACTGAATAATTATCAAAGCGTCAAAATGATTGAAACGGATATATTCGTAAAATAAATAATTTTAATTTATCTCTTAATATAAAACTTTCCAATGTTCTTTTATTTATCTTTTAAACGGTTGAAAAAGCAGCAAATTATGAAATTGTCTAGATAAGTTTGGTTGTGTTTCTGTTATTTTGTAATTAAATTAAGCAAAATTTATAAAATATATTACATTGATAACTTTTCCTAACATTTATTATAATGTTACATTGTTCTGTAGTGACCTACAATGTTCTACGTTTTTGCTTCTTTTTTTGATCAGTTTCCAAGTTAAATTTATTAGCATTATTTAAAATATTATTTAAAATTGCTTATAAAAATATAATTACATTAATATAAAAATATTCTAGCATTAATTTTACATTAATTTACAATATTTTAAAAATATTTTTTGAAATAATATAAAAATAGACTTTAACAATAATTTTATACTGTCAGTTTCATATGTATGTGACCAATATCAATGTATTAGAAATAATAGCACTTCAGACCAAAATACGCTACGTCTATGTAAGTCCTTTATTAAAATTTAATTAATTAATATTTTCTAATTTAAAACGTAATATTAAAAATGTATAAGCACTAATAACTAAGTAAAACATTATAGATATGCTTTTTACATGTTAAATTACGTGGCTATACATTTTTAATATTACGTTTTAAATTAGAAAATATTAGCTAATTAAATTTTAATGTCGGACTTACATAAACGTAAAGTGTTTTAGTCTGGAGTGCTACTATTTCTACTACATCAATTTTGGTCACATACATATGAAACTAACTGTAGTACTTTTATGTTAGGATACAAAAAAGTTATATTTTAGTTTCTAGAACGTTCTAAATTTTAAACAGAAAATAATTTCAATATAATGTTTTTTCAGTTTTAATATTTTACAATAAAAAAAATTATTATATATTTACATAAATTATTTAAAAGATTTATTCAATTTAAATAAATTTTATTATTTCAATAATATTATGAGTTTTGTGCAAGAGTATTCTTTATTTTATATAATTTGTTTACAGTAAAATAACCAAGGCGTTAAATAACAATATTTTATTTAGTTTAATTAAAACTAAGTAGATGCATTCTTGAATAATAAATTAAATTAATTACAATTACAAAAACATTTTCAAAATTAATATAGATTATACTAATATAATTCTAAAGTGTTTTTGTTGTTGGTGTAAATAAATTATATATATAAGAACCAAATATATATATATATATATTAACATCTTGGTAATAAATAAGTTACTGTTATCCCACTCATGAACTAATTCCTGTTTTTTTTTATAAAAAAACAGTTTTATTTTTTATTCGTATAAATATTTGAACATAAAATTTATTCAATTTAAAACGCAATTCCTTTTTGTATTGAATGGTTTGTTTTGAAAAATTTCTTTCAACCGGAAAGTTGTATAATATTTGGTTTAGAAGTAAAATAGAATTTATTGAATTATATTCTTATTGAATTTGACGGAGAAATATTCTTAAGGGCATATGTGGTATAATATTATAAAAGTTTGTTATTTGGTATAGTGCGGTGGGAAAGTAAATTTCTAATTTCTAATTTTAGTTGCAACAAACCTAGTAAATTAATTTTATCTATTGTTTAAATTTAAAAATTAAAAAATGACTAAATTAAAAAAAATTAGAAAATGGATTTTTGAAAAAACTTTGCCAAAAATCTAAAGAAATTAAAGTAAAAATTCTTTTTAATGTTTTAAAATTATGTAATTATTATGCAATTTAACTAAATTTTAAAAAATTTAAACTAAATTTGATTTATTTAAGTGAATCTAAGCTAGATTTAATATCAACAAAAAAACTATTTTAATTTTAATTAAATAAATTAAATAAAGAGGCTTTCCATTAATCTTGACGCTTGTAAATTTTGAATAACTTTTTAATGAATAAAGATAATTTAATTCTGTTAAATGTATAGAGTAATGTTACAATCACAATTTTTTGTACAAGACAAAAAATTCAAAACCGATCACGTGATTAAAAAATAACATGTATATTCAGAATGCAC
>JAQFXP010001032.1:0-22190 GCA_034693685.1 Belba bartosi
AGAGAGAGAAAAAGAGATAGAGAGAGAGAGAGAGAGAGATTTAGTCATTTAAATAGATTTACTAAACGTATAATTAATTTTATCCTTTGAATCAATTTTGTGATCTTATCTAAAGTCTATTTATTTATACAATTATTTTTTGTGAATCTCTCGATAATCGTTCAATTAAATTAGTCTGTACAATATTTTGTAAAATAAAACAAGTCAATTTTTAAAGTAATTACTCTAAATTAATATCAAATTAAAAGTTATTTTTAAAAAGTCATTAATTATTTTTGAAATATTATAGCAAACATTAACAAGATTATTTTTCAAAATTCCTATAATTTTTAGATTAATATATACTAGAGATTGAGAAGTTTGGCCAATCCAGGGAAAAAGGGGGTCAGGAAATGGTTTTTTTCAAAAACGCTTAAAAACTCATATATTTATAATTAAGTTTTACCCAATTAAATTTAGATTTAAACTAAATTTACACTAAATTTAGTTAATTTAACTGGATTTAACCCGAAATTAGCAACAATTTAGAAAAATTTCTCAATTTTACTTTAATTTTTGTTAAATATTAGCCGGCTGCTAATATGTCAATCTCTGATTTATACTTATATGTCATTACTTTTAAAATTATAGCTTAATTTTTAAATACGTATATCATTTATTGTATTTCTATTGTATATAAAATAAAATATTTTTATTTTAAAAACGTTTTGAATTTATAACAATTACTTAAAACGGTTGCTAAAAATAATTAAGATTAGAATATACAATTAAATTTTTTATTTAAATAAATTAACAATGTTTAATTTAAAAATTTAATCAAAGCAAATAAATTAAGTTTAAATCTTCAATTAATTTTTAAATTGTTTGTAAAATAATAGCAAATTTTATTTTGTATTTTAAATAAACTATCTATTTTAATTACATGTAATTTGTATGCAAATTAAGCAATCAAAGACTAAAACAGAACAAGTTAATTAAACAAGTTAATCTTTATTACTTCAATGCAGCTTGCATAAAAATGCAAAAATCTTAATTAATTTTAAAATATAATTTCAATCAAATCTAAAATTTCAATAATTTATACAAAATTTTTATTTTGAAGCAAATACTTTGCTTTATTTAATCGCACTTTTAAATAAAATATCAAATAAACCACAAAAGAAGACTTAATTAAGTTAAATCACAATGGGGGGTCTTGATAAATTCTTTAAACTTAAGAGTAATTTGTTTATAAATATACAATATTGGCTAACTCTGTTCTATAAACTTATTTTAATGGGTTCTCACTAATAAGGGCTAAATCCAATTTAAATTTTATTAAATTAACTGAATTTAGTATAAATTTTGTTTAAATCTATTTAAATTTATTATAATTGAACATTTTTATTTTTGAAAAATTCCTTACTTAGTTTTCCTAGGTTTTTTGCCCAAATTTGTTTTTTTAATTCCTATCCCTCCCCTATTCTCTTTGCAGGGGTCGACTTCCTAAACCTCTACATTGATACATTTGCTGAATAATCAGTTTAAGGTTTATTGCATTAAAATTAATTTTCTAAAGTGCAAATTTATGCTAATTTTAATGTTTTTTAAATTATGTTTTAGTACTTAAAAATTTACAAAAAAAAATTTTTTAAATCTAAATTGAAGTGTAATTTAAAAATTTTAATTAAATAGTTGATAATTTGTATAAAATGTTAATTTATTTTTAGTATATTGAATTTAAAATTATTTTAAAAATGCTGCAAGTATAAAAACAGCTTACGCTTGCAAAATTTTTAAAAAAACAGTTTACAAAATAGAAAATGTTAAAATATAAAATAAATTTAATCTAAAATAAAGTCAAAACATAAATTTTTCAATTTTGAAAATATTTTTAATCTTTAAAAAAATATTATACAGTTTTACGATTCAAGAGTCAATTCGACGCAAATCGAACCAAAAACATAGGGAACAGACATAACCCCAACAATTGTTACATAACTTTTATATACTATATATATATAGTATATATAGTGAGACCTTTCGAGGATTTGACGCATTCTATACACCAATTGTGTGGTTGTGTTGGCAATAGTGAAGAAGTTTTGTGAAAAACGTGAGGAATGGCAGCGAAATGTAAAGGAATTTCGGAATAATATTCTTAAAACAGAGAGTAATTAAAGTCTAGAATTTTTTCCCTCAAACCTAATAAACAGAAAACATTTGCTGTTATTACGTGAACTGCATTCGAAAAATGCAAAACCAACAATCTACTTTAATAATAGTCTTGATTGCTTTTATAGACTACTATTAAATGTCATTTGTATTCTGTATTAAAACTTATTATTCTTTTGGTTTTTAACAAACGTTTTGCTTCAGATTCTAAGCAAACAATTAATTTAAACAAAAAGTAGCAAAAAGTGAATAAATAATAAATAAAAATAAGAGAAAAAAATCTAAAAATTCTACAAATAATAAATTGAAGAATAAGAACAAAATAAATAAATCCTATTCTTATCCAACAATTAATTATAAAAACAAAACAAAAAAAATGTAAATAAAAAGTATCAAAAAGTGAATAATAAATAATAAAAAATACAAAAAAAAAGTTTTAGAAAACCAAAAAAAAATAAATCTGAGTCTAAAAAAACAATAAATTTAAAAACTAAAAAAAGTGAAAAAAACTCAAATCTAAGCAATGGATTCAAACTATTACAACACGACGTATGTGACCGACGACAACAGCCAAAGACGGGGAGCGGCGGTCAGTCTGTTCGCAGTGATTGTGTTCTATGTGTCGATCGTATGTCTTCTAATCGCTTGCGTTATGTGTTGTTGTGGTGTTCAGCGAAAACGGGACAACAATTACAATCAAACCAATCGATGCGCTAATCAGTCGTTGAATACAAGCGCTCAGAATATCCGAAATGATTTTCAAACTTAAATTTGGTCTTCAAAACAGTATTCGCTTTAAACACAACGTTTTTTCCCGATATATCAATCCGTTTTTGATTTGTGCCGATATATATGCGAAGCGTTTGTTTGATCAAGCGCATTTAATAAACAAATAATAAGCTTTTGCAATAATTAAATTAGCTTGTTTATAAGATTATAATGTGCACATGTCTTGAACTGCTTCTTATATTCAACAGTTTATTCAAGAATTTTGATTCTGATGTCGAACTAAACGCTTAAATATATTTTTGATTGTTTCTGATAGTAAGCGAAGCGATTGGTGAGTACTGTCTATACAATCAGTTTTTGTCTGATTTTTGATTTATTGTTTGCTTTTATTGGGATTTGTTTGTAAATATACAATGCTATTTGTTAAAGTGTTCAGAATGGCTTATATAAATGCTTTATTTTAAATTAAATTTTAAGCCATTTAGTAAAATATTAAAAATTTTAATATAAAAAATAATTGCCGAGTTAATTTTTTTAATTGCAGCAAAAAAATAAGGTAATAAATAAATATAACAAAATTTGTTATGTTGAAATTTATAGAAACAAACCTTGCACATTTTTTTGCACAATAGTGATGTATTGCTAAAGAAAATTTAATTTTTATTTTATTTTGCGACATATTCTTTAAACTATTGAATTATAATGAATAAAATAAAAGCAATATTTTAAAGTTTATAAATTTTTTATCAAGGCAAGCTTTGCTAAATATTTTAAATAAACATTTATATTAGAAAATTATAAATTTATTAAACTTTATTTATTTAATGAATTATTATATAAATTATTTATCAATCTAGAAGCTTGTTTATTTTGAGAAATATTGCGACTAAGATAAGATAACTAAAATAAACTTGATTAAATTTTTGTATTATCGAGTATATTGCAAATATTTTAGCATTACAAAATATTGTTTAATTTTAATTAAGCTATAATTATTTGTTAGTTTAATGACATAATAACATAAAACTATAGAAAATATTTTTAAAAACAAAAATAAAATAAAATAATAACCCAAACTAATCAAAATCTAAAAATATCATTTTAATAAGATCAAATTTCACATAAAAATTACTAATGAGTTGTTTTTTATATTTAGTTAATGAATTATTATGAAATTATAATAAAATTTATGTGGGTATTTGTTTTAATATTAGCAAAAATAATCTGCTACTACAAATTAAATTAAAAGTAATATAATATTTTTAAAAATCATATTAATGCATGTGTTATTTTCTTAAATTAAAATTTTAATACACAATATTGAATGACTTAACTGGATCATCAAAGATTTAAAATAAAAACAAGTTAAATTCAAATCGTTAACCATACAGTCATCCTAAAAATTAACTAAATTTTATACAAGCATTTTGTTAAAAACGGGGTTTTATATCAAGTTAAAATTTATTTGGAATTATGAGATTTATACATTTTACAAAATCTATATTAAACCATTAAATATTTTAGTAACATTTTTTGTGCCATGGTAAAATTTTTGCAAAAAATTAAGTAAACATAAAGCAAATTTGTCTAATATAAATTCTTTATTATGAAATTCAATTTGACACATTTGTTAAAAGTTTTTTTTAATTTTTTTTGATTAGGTTTTTAGTATTTATTAGTTTTTAAAAATTAATTAAAATATACAAGTATAAATTTAAAAAATAACATTACAAAAATTAAAAAAACATTTATAATAAATGATAAATCTTGTTTAAATTTAATCAAGTTTATAAGAGTTGAATTAAAAATAAAATTACTTTTTTTAATTTTAGAAAAATATAGTAAATAAAAATTTTGTAATTTTAAATTTATATTGAAACCAAAATTATTTAAGATTTATAAATAATTAATTTAAATAAGAAATTTATATTTACAAAAAAAAACTTAAATAACTTGTCGGCTTCATTTGTACGATTATTAAAATCTATAGAACTAATTAAATTTGTTCATTAAAACTTATATACTAATTTATTTTTCAACATGACATTTTAGTGAACTAATTAATTGCTAGTAATTTAAATTTTACTAAAATATGCAAATAAATAATAATAAATTAAAAATATTTTTAAATAAATTAAAAATTAAAAATATTTTTATTAGCTAAAAAAATATCAAAAATATCATTTTTAAGTAAAAAAAATGACTAAATTCTTTTCCAATTTCTAAAATGTATCAAAACATAATTTATAGTATTAAAGATTCAGAAGGGGGGGATCAGCCAAAAATCTTCCTTGATTTTGAAAATTGGGATTTATCCCCCCCTAGCATTTGGTCCGCGAAATGGTACCCCCTCTTGGACTAGTTTTTTGCCCAAAATTAAAAAATTTTCCCTAAATTGGTGCTAACTCCGGTTTAAATCCAGTTAATTTAACTAAATTTAGTTTAAATCCAGTTAAATTAGGGAAAATTTCATCATAAATATATGTGTTTTTTGAAAAATCCCTCCCCTGATCCCCCACTAGGTTTTTGGCCAAAAATTTTTGGAAAATCCCCTCTCTAATCCCCCCCCCCTTTAAATCGTCCGACCTTCTGAATCCCTGATAGTATATTTATTCAAAATCCAATTTAAATATATTTAAATAAAATTTTAAATAACAAGTTTACTTTCTTATTTTACTTTTTCAAATAACTTGGTAATATCGAATTTAAGTAACCTTGGCAATCCCGACTAAATATTAGTAAAATAAAGAGAAACGATAATTCAAAATCTTAACTCAATCATCAGATCGTAACGTAATCTTAAGAACACTTCATAATCTGCATACTCTTCACCAGAATCTACTTAAATAGACTTTTATTTAAAAATAGAATTTATTTTTAATTAACAATATCTTTATTCTAACAAAAAGAAAACTGTTTTACATTAACTTAATAAATCTTTTAATACATAAAAATCCATTAATATTATATGAGTCAAGATAAGCATGTTTAAATCAAATAAACATAAAACTCAAGTTAATTTAAACAGAATTTTATTAAATAAAATATTTTTGTTGAGAAATGTTTTTATCTTTGCTTGCTTAGCGCTTATGTTACTTTAAATATGAATAATTCGCATCTTTTGTTTATGATGTTTGTCAATAAGAATAAGAATATTATAAATGATTATAATATATATAGATTACATGCCATTAAATAATGGGTTTTGGAATTACTAATAATAGAATAGTATTATTGATGTTTTTGGAGATATTTTGGAAATTATTAAACAATTGCAATCAAATCAAAAGTAAAAAACAATTTATTGCACTGATAAATTGAAGCAGTTAAATTTATAGAAATTTAAATTTATCTTACAATTTCTTATAGTTTTATCAGGAATTTTATTATTTTTAAATAATTTATTATCTGCCCACATTTCTAAAGTATGTTTTAAACAAACAGCTTACAATTTCATATTTTTTTACATTGTTGAACTTTAACATTTTAAATTTGGAATTAAATTACTTTTATACTATTTGATCAAATGCTTTTTACATTTGGCTAGATTAAATTTAATAGGTTATATTTGACAAGGCAAAATTAAATTTATTAAATTAATTAATTCATAATCTATTAAATATTTGCTTGGCTTAATTAAAATTAATGTAAAATTACAAAGTTTATTATTATTATTATTAAACTCAATATTAAATTTTCTTGTTTGACTGCATTTTAATTTTAATAAATATTACTATAATTTAACATTTTTATCAAATAAAAAGAAAATTTATCCAAAATTACATTTATGTAATCAAGTAAATAAATATTTAAAAGTTAATGAATTTTTTTAACATTAAATTCTTTCAAAACTAATTTGTTTTGCATTTAGCGGCAAAATCACATATTCTAATGAATCAGTTAATGAATTTGCGACAAATCACTAAAGAATATGTGACTATAAAACAGATTCTACTGAACAAAATTGGAATTTATTTAAGAAACACATAAACTATTTGATTAAAAAATAAATTTAGAAATTTATTTGCTTTTTGATAACTCTTTTTTATGCATTGATAAGATTTTTTTTGTCAACTATATAAAAGTAATTAAATAAATTTTCAATTAAATTTTTTTTAATTAACAAATTTATAATTTAGCCGTTAATAAAAATAAATTAAAAAAATAACACGAAAAATATTTTAAAACCAACACAATAAAAATTGTTTTTCCAAAGAATAGCAAATTAATAAATAATATAAAAAAATAGAAAAAACTGTTGTTTTTTGTAATTTTGGGTAAATTTAAAAAAAAAGTTTAATTAAGATTTGACACATAAACTATTTATTAGTATATTGCCTAATGAATCGTTATGTAATATTAAATATGTTTGCGTTGTTTCACTCAATTATTTATATATTATTAACATTTATCTTGCTTACTTCGAAATAATAATGACAGAATAACGTAGTCACGTGACCTAATACACGAGCTTGTTTTTAGTTTTTTTTAATATTGCTAAACATTATGTTGTGTTAAAAACGTGTTTAATTTAATAATATTAGCGCTTATTCTGATAAAAGTTTATTAATTAATTACGTAACTAATGAAACATTTAGTGACAAAAGTGTAGTGCTAAAATTTTTGCAATTTCTGTTAATAATTGAAATTAAAATTGCCAGATTGGCAAATGTAACGTGGCACCATCTTTGTATATTTGAAAATTTATATAAAAACATTGATTTTGTTATAAAATTTCAAATCTTTTTTACAATTTAAAAAAATATTGACAAAATTTAATTGAAAATAGTATTGAGTTATTGTAAAAAATTAATAATATAGATTAATCTTAAATTAGAAGATAAAAACGAAAGTAGAGGATAAAATTTAATTTGATAAAAATGAACTTGGTTTAACTTGGTACAGTAAAGATTTGTAATAATATTGGTTTTAAAAATTCTTTTATAAAATTGTAATTTTGACAAAAATAGACGCAAACAGAATAAATGCAAAAAATGCTAGAATTTTTGTTAAGATATGCTAGAATTTATATAATTTATTTGCTGTTAAATACCAGAGTAATTAATGATTTAATACAAATCAAATTTCAGTAATACTTCAATTAATAAACAATATAATAGAACTTGAATTGATTGACAAAAATATGGGGAAAAAAATTAGTCGACAGATAAACATAATTTGGATAAAAAAATAACTGAAACGATAAACAAATAAAAATGGATTAGAGAAGTAGATAGAAAAGAGAAAGTGAGAAAGGAGATAGGGCAATACAGTTGGAGGGAACAACGGGAAGGAGGGGAGGGCTTCTCTAGTTAGAAAATAAAATTAAAGTAATAATTCTACAAATGATTGCAATCAAAACTTAACTGAATTTGAATAGAAGTCACAAAAATATTTCGATAGTTATACTTATAGTTAGGATAAGTTTTATAACTCTTAGATTGCTTTTGATTTACAAGCTTTATGTCATTGAAGGCTTCAGTCATTATATACGTTCTGATCACTCGATGACTATCTTTTGAATAACTCGTTATAATCGACGAGTTTATGAGTGAAGACATATTTGCAATAATAAGCAAACGACAAAAAAGTCAATTTTATTTTCCTCAAATGACCAATATAGTTTTGATAAAAATCTAAAATTCGCTAGTCGATTTTTATTGCATACTTCTGCAATCATAAATTGCAAAATCAAAGCTGACTTTTCTAAATTTTATCAAATGAATCTTACTACTCTATCTTTTTAACTAGTTTCCATTTTTATAAAATTAACAAATTAAAATATGTTTTAATTTTATTTTTACTTATTTAAAATGTTTAATTAAAGTAATTTTAATTATTATAATAAAATTTGCATTATTTTTCAGCTATTTTAAACTAATCAAAAGACACTTTTTAAAAATTTAATTTGATACAAGTTTTTGTTAATAATTAAAATTTGTAAAATAATGGTAAAAATAAATAATTTTTTAAAAATATAAATAATTATAAATAAATATAAATTTGTTTAAAAGTAGACTATAAATTGAAATCAAAGTAATTCTAACCAAAAACATAAATAATTTTCTAATTTAACAGATGATACACAATAAGTTGTTTAAATTTTATATTAACATAAAAATCTTATTATAATTTTAAATATCTATTTAATTGAGCAAGAAGCAATTACTTTTATTAAGTTAGAAAGATTATTTGAGCATGATCTAGAGATAATTCTAGTTATATAACTTTCACCAAAGTTATACGAATTTTAAATTAATATTCAATGTTATCCAGAGATTGAGACAAAGGGCGAGTTAACAAATATTATTCCTAAGCAATATAAAGCAATGGTTAAATTAAATCATAAATTTGGTTTAAATTAAATTAAATCAGATTTAATTAAAAAACACAACTAAATAAATTTATTATGTAATTTAAGTATTTCAAAAATGCTCTTTTCCGGATTGCCAGACCTTTTGAATCTCTGATGGTATCTCTATTTTGATTAATTAGAGACATATTTATTGTCTAAAACCAAAAATAAAGATAAAATATTTAAAACTAATTAATTATGTGTGCTAAAATAAGCTTTTCATACAATTTTGTGTAATTTTAAATAAATTAAAAAACTTTTTAAAATTAGCCACCGTAAAATGTAAATAAAATGCGAATTTAATCTCATTAAGTATTGACTTAAACAAAAATTGAAACTAAAACACAATTTCATAAACAAACCCAAAAACTAAGTGAATCTAATTAATAAAGTGAAGAGTTTTGGCCCAATTTGTTAATTTGTTTTTACTTTATGGTTGTATTTAAAAAGAACTTTCATTTTAAATTAACTTACCATGTCAAACTGCATTATATAACATGAATATTGATCGTATATTCAAAGTTTAAATCGAATTTTCGTTTTATGAACATGCTAGGTTTAAGAGTCTAAATAATCTAAAAAAACATTTTTAAAACGAAAATATTTGCTACTATTATATAAACGAATCTGACATTTGCCAAAATATACATCTGGGAAAAACAAAATTGCTACAAAAATACTTTAAAATAATAAAAAACTTTTTTTTATATACTTGTATTTTAGAAATATTTTAAACATTCTGTTTTATAACATATTCGCTGTAATGATGTGATTAAGTTAAGCCTTAAATCATTTATTCGAAAATATATTTTTTATGTTTTAGTAATAGATATATAGATATGAATACGAGATTAGCCAAAATCAATTGTAGATCAACCAAGATAGATTGAATGTGTCAAAATTGCGTCGAATTTTCCAGCTAATTTTTCAATTTAAACTAAACTAAATTAATTTATTTCTAAATTTTATACTAAAATTAAAAATAATTTTTTTATATTTACTAATTTTAGCCAAAAAATGTTTAAAAAAATTACCCAAATTTGCTTATAAAAAATTAAACTGTTTATAATTCCAAAGTCTAAAATTAACAAGAACATATTTTTAACTCAAGGAAATATTTTGTTTATAACACCCCTTATCTACTGTACCTCTTTATAACTATTATACAATAGAGTGTTGACTAAAATAGAGTACATTTAAGCTTAATTATAACGATTGCATAGATTAGGGCAATGGAGTAGCCGGTTATGTTGGGTCAGTCCGATCGGGTTAGCCATCCATTCGTTTTGGTTGAGATATATAGAAACAAACGTCACGACTGACCGACCGCTTCATTAATGCTTTTCAAAACATTATTCTTAAACTAATTCTCTTTCCATAGATTCGAGCGACAGATCCACTAATTGTTTCTCACGAATGGATTCCAATTCTTCTTCTTATTATTATTATCTAAAAACGATTCCTTACATCCGAACACAACAATAATATATTACATAAGTTATATATATATTACTTATATATATTACACTAAACGCCAAAAACAGGATTTACCGTCAATTTCAACCCAAATACAAAACTTTAGAACCAAATCAATAGTTGGGATAATAACTAAAATAATAAATTTTGTTTAAAAAATAAATTCAAATAAAAATTGCGACAATTTATAGCCAATCAGACGATGTGTAGTACCAGTGGATGAGATGGGCACAAACAGTCCGGTGATTCTGGGCCTGGGCGTACTGCTGTGGCTCTATATAACTGTATTGGCATTATTCATATTGATATCCCTGTGCTGTTGCCTCAAGCGTAGCAAAACAGCACCGGTAGTGCAGCCGAACCAGAACTCCGAAGTTAGTCCATCAGACAATAATTGTCAACATTTGCATTATATCAACACTAATACCGATCACAGCATGTATTGACTCAATTCAACTAAACTCAAGTCAACTCTTCTTTTTGTATGACTTCGATAAGTATATACAATATATTGATATTTTTGTTGTTCCACTCCATGTGCACATCATTTGAGGAATAAATTTCTCGTTTTATGCTTTGATTTGAATTAAATTGAAATTTGTTTTTATTATTTGTTTTGCATTTTGTCTTTTAATTTCGATTTTTAATCCTAAATAATATCCAATACATCGCTTCTCATATATCAATACATTATTGCAAACTGTTATCAAATCTTTAGTCTTGTTATACATTAAATCATTTACTCATTACTAACACAATTAGATATCAAATAATTATTTAGTAAATAATTATTACATAACTTATTGTATATTTTAATAATGATTTGTAATGTAATGTAAAGAAAAAACAAATTAAATACAATAATTGATTGACAAAAAAATTCTAAATATTTGCTTATATTTAGCATTGGATGGAAAAGTAGATATTCCTTAGAAATGCGTATAAAACAAAACAAGATTTTTATTTTAAAATTTTGATAAAAATCTGAATTACTTCACAATTTTATTAGTAATTTATAGCAAAAATAAGAAATAACAGCAAAAGAGTGGATCGTTTAGGTATAGAACCAGCAATTGGTTGCTTAAACATTATGTGAATTATGTATATAATGATAGTCTCCTCTAAATTGTTTTTTGAATTTTTTTATTTATTTCTTCTACTCTTTTAAGCTCTTATTTTATGGATTTACACAATTTTTTTCATTCAATAAAAACTTTTTAAACATTTATGATAATTCACTCATAAACTAGATTTTAGAAAATTTTTTTGATAAAAATCGAGTAATAAATCGATTTATTGCTCGAAATAGCAATTCGTTTACTAAAATGTTTTGCGTTTTTATTCAATTTGTTTGATTGGAAACAATAGGAAATTCTTAGCAAATCTTAAGCTATAAGTATCTGAGCGACAGATAATCGCGTGAAGAGAGAGCCCAGTCGTCCACAACAGTCGACGGCCGAGGATTGGGTGCATTCGCACAGATAGACAACAAAAGATAATTTTTGTCAACAATGACAGGAAAAGAGAAAATAATTGGCTATAAATCACTTGAAATTCGAATCTTATTTTCACGAATGAATTGATAAAAAATTAATTAAATTAATCGAAAAAATGTCGACAAAAATAATTACAAACAAACGATAATATTTCTAATATTTAAAAATAATTCCTATAATTCAACTATGCCCATATCTACTCGCTAATTTGCATAGCATCTTGCTAAAAACCCTAAACACTTTGAGCTCTACCGGTGCCGCCAAAACAAAACAAAACAAAAAATAAAATATTTTCTAAAATCCAAATTTTAATCCAAAAAAACAGTAAAACAAGAATTAGTCAACAATTTGATTGCAAAATAAAAACCAAAAATAGTCAATAAATTAGTTCTAATGCAAAAAAAAAGAAAATCACAAAAACAAAACAAAAAACTAATTTTAAAAAAACAATTAAATTAAATTCACAATAATATAGAAAAAAATTATAATAAATAAAAATTTCAATTATTATATCAATATTTGAGTACAAGTTATGTAATTTCAGTATTTAATTGAAAATAAACGGAAAAAATAATATTTTCTAAGCAATGGATGGAATTGTCTCATAATTATGAATTAATTAATTAATAATTTGTTAAAAATGCAAAAACAAAATATTTTCCAAATTAAATAATAAAAAAAAACTCTTAAATAATTTTTAAAAAAGGAATGTCTTCTGTATTACGGTATAAGAGATTAAAATAAACAAAATTTAGTTATAATTATTTAATGAGTTTAAGACTCAATAATAAAAATCTAAATATATTTTTCGCTTTAATTTTTAATTTATATAAATATTAATTAAATACTAATTAGTCGTAAAATCTCTACTATTGTCGCGACTGAGAGGCGCCGATTGCACAGTCGTATGGTTCGGGTGCTGTTCGATAGGTTTGGTAGGCTTTGCCGCCTCTCGTATCGACGACAATGTCTTCGAAAGCCATGTGTTCTTCGACTCATCGTTTTGTGTTTTCATATGAATTATCTCCGTTTGTGCGGTATTTAAATGTAATATCAATTCCTATCCAAACAATACATGTATTTTATTATTGGAACAAATATTTCAAACATTTATACAATTTAAGCTTGTCAAAATTATTTAACAAAACTCATAAACATAACTAAAAGCATAAGAATTTTTTTTAAGCAAATAAATTAGAGTTTACTTTGTATTAAAAGCCGGAAAAAAGTACTTTCAAACCAAAAGTTAGAGTAAAGTAGATTTCAAGTGCTTTAATGCTAAGAGAGATTTGCCGGCAATAGCGTTCACTCGATTAGTTGTTTTCGTAATCAATAATAAAATAGCTTTTAAAGACATTTGCAATTATTTTTTGATTTAATATTTGGGTAAAGTATAGGCCGGAAAATGTGGCCATAAATAGCTTAAGTCTTAAATATCCCGATTCTTGTCATAAGTAATAGTTATACGATTCGTATAAGAATTATATTCAAAACCTAATCCATTATTTCCTAACATTTTTACTATAAATATCTAGCATTGAGTTAAAAATACAAACTTTAAATTAATTTGTAATTAATTAAAAAATCTTTATTATATAAAATCCAATCGTTTTATAGACAATAGAGAATAATCTCAAAAAATTAGTGATTTTACGAATTAATAAATAGAATTTGGATTAAAAATTTCAGAATTAAATTCCAAAAATAAAAAAAAGTTATCAAAATTAAAGCTCTCAAAAGAGAATAGAAAATTTATAACTAAAAATATATATTTGTTTTAATGCGATTAAAAGATTAGACAATTTTTGGAATATTCATAGAATTTGAATAATTAACGGCAAAGAAAGTCAAACGAATTTGAAATAAAAATTTAGTTAAAGTTAATTAGAATTCGTATTAATCAAAACGCATGAAAACTAGAGTTAATTAAAAAAAACTTTCGAATTAAAATCTGATAAAATTAAAATTTTTTAAAACAAATATTTCTGACGCGGAATAGCAATTAAAATATTTCGGCAATAATCAGATAAAAAGTTCAAATAATTATATTTAAAAAATTAATATTTAAATCAAAAAAAGCAATAAAAATATACGAAAAATAATAATAAAACCAATCAATAATAAATTGGCAAAAGAATAAAATTAGAGAAAATATTTCCAATAAATACTTCACAAGAAATCACTTAAAATAATCGATAAAAAGCACTAAAAATATAAGAAAACAACTGCAGAAAACTTGAGCCATACCTCGTTCCTGCACTCGGCCTCAACTAAAGCGACTTTCGCTTTGATTAACTCCGACTCCAAGTCTTCGATCTTCTGCTGCAACTGATTTGTGGCGCCATTTAAGCAATCATTAGAGTTCTCATTGTTGTCGCCGTTCAGGCCTTGACTGTTCAGATGATTCGCATTCAATACCTGAGCCGCACAGCGCTCGCAGTTCCGCACCTTTTCTAAGATGTTCTCTAACGAGAGCTTCGACGCCGACTGTTCCGACTCAAACCGGGATTGCAATTGCGAACAAATCTGTTTGTATTCGGAAATAATTTTGGCGTTTCGGCCGATCTCAAGCTCAGCCCTTTCGAGCTCTCGGCGACACATCTCCTATGAATCGGAACAACAATTAATTTGAGAACAATTTTCGCTACAATTGAATCGCTTGAACCGAAAACAAACGAATGACTCACTTTCAAGCACTTGACCTCATCCTCTAAGCGCTTCTTCTCGTCCTCGACCTCAACGAGCAGACTTCTTGTGGCCAACAGTTCGGAGCCGAGTGTCTCGGCCTTGTCTTCGAACTTATCCAAATCGGAGCGCAATTTAATCTTTGAGTTACAAGTGGTGAGCAATTCTTGTGCCAAATCGTCGTTCTCCTGCTCGAGTCTCATCGTTGAGTCGATTAATCTCTTGTTTTCCTTCTCGAGTCGTTCGACCGGATTCTCAACTTTTGTCGATTCCTTCCAAATCTGATACTCTTTTTCGTATTTCTTTAATTTCTGCCGAAATGTAAACAATAAATGCATTGAACTTAAGAGCAAACAAAACGAAAGTCTAAAACAATATATACACAAAATGTATATAAACCAAACAAAAATCGCGTTTTTCAGAACAAATCCAACAAGGCCAATTCAATCCAATTAAAATCCTCTGCATCCAAGCATTCACTTCTAAGTTACATATATTCGAAGCTTATACTTATTTCAGATTAAATTGCAACATGCTTAAATATATTGTTTTATTTTTGATTAATTTTTTTAATATGTTCAAATTTAAGTGATTTCTAAATTCAACCAAATTGAATTATAAAAATATATTTTTAAAAAATACATTAATTGAATTGAAACTAATTACAAAAGTTGTTAAAATTAAATTAATACATTACTGAAAATTAGCGCAAGCTAGTTAAATATAATTTTAACTGGCTATACAATTAGTCATCAGCTTTTGCATTAAACGTATGTTATTTTAAAGCCTAAACACGAGTTTGTTTTGCTTAGACGTGAATCTCATTTTTGGACTAACGATAAGACGTGAAAATTATTTTTGCTGAGACGGGTATAAAATACAAACCGATTTTAAAAACTTGGGTTTATAACCCCTCCCCTACTCCATAGAATTTAACAAACAAAGCGCATAAATTGTTAGAAAAGTTCACCGAGAAATTTTTATATCAATTTTTAGTAAAATAGACTCTAAATGTAGAGTTTAAATAGATAAATTTAATCAATTGACTTATATCAATTTAAATCAAGTTAAACTACCTTAAATTTAACCAAACATATTTTATTAGTACTTTATACCTACCCTACTATACTTTTTAACCTAGTCTTACCCATTTATATATATAAGCCCTAATACTTTGCCTCAAATTACTTAACTGTTTGAATGCCTCAACAATACAAATGTCAACAAAAAACAAATACTAATTGAATCCAAACCTTGATTTTGATGGCGACGGCAGTTCTCAACAATAATTTTCCATTTTCTTCGGTTCGGAACTTCTTGGGCAGAGAAACGCGAAAATATTTGAGAATACCCTCGAAGTCGAGCGCCAGTAAGTCTTTTTTGGAAATGGAGAGCAGCGCCAGAGCCACCTGAAAAATGGTGTCCATTCGGTCCAATAAAAACAGATCCAAAATCGGGAACACGACGTGAAGCGGGAATTTGGCCGTAAATAGTGTCAGAAACCATTGCGAGGCATACATATGGGCCTCAACGCCTGTGCCGGAGAGTGGAAAAGCATTGAGTTGTGTTAGTTTGGGAATTAATCGAATGTGTGTTTACCTAAATCGGCGAAATGTGAGTAAAGTTCGGGTAATAGGCTGTCCATTGCGCGCTCCAATTGGTAAAACTTGCACTGAAGCTCTTCGAAGCCGTTTCGGAACAGATTTCTCAGACCGTATTCATTCATTATTTTGACTAAAACACAAAACGCCTGCTCTTCGGGCATATGGAGCAGTAGGGATGCGATCAGGAATGACAGGCCCTGACAGTACCCGATCTCTGTGTCGTAGTTCGAATACGCTTTGCATAACTTGAACAGTGAGTCCTGGCCTGTCGTTCGAAGTGCAAACCAATTAAACATTCAATTAAATAAAATTGTTTTAATTATAATTAACTTTAAAAACTTAAATATAAAATATATTCGACATTATATGAATATTAAACTAGAATTGGCAAAATTTTCTGACCTATCATCTGACATACAATTCCGGCAAGCACGGAATATTTAAGTTGCAATTCAAATTCAAATGTAATTATACCTAAAATCTATGGTGCAATTATACCTAGAATCTATGGTGCAATTATACCTAGAATCTATGGTGCAATTATACCTAGAATCCTAGGTTATAGATACATATGCATTACATTTTAGATTTAATTTTATCAACAATTACTAAATTTAATTTTGCTAAGTATCTTTAGGTTAAAATTAATTTAACATAAATTAATATTTTAAAGTTATTTTTGATTTAAAACAAAATTTAATTCACAAAATATAAAATTGCCCATTTAAATATATTCTTGTATAAATCGTGGTAAAATTTAAACTTCTAAAAAGTATAATTATTACATTTTTCAGTTGTTAGCTTGAGAATTTTCCCTAATTTAACCGAATTAGTTGGAATTGCTCTTTTGAACTAAAATATATTCCTTTTATTAAATTATAGTTTTATTTGCACTTATATCTAAGTTTCTAAACAGTGTGCAATTATACCTAGACACAATAGCATAGATTTTTCTTAACTCAATTTTTAAAAAATTAGAAAATGAATTACAATTGTATGTCAGTCGATACGGTAATATAGATCTATTACAAACTATTCTTGTGCAAATTTCCCTACATTTGGTTTTTGATTAATGAATGCAATTATAAATTCAACCTTTCATTCAATCCATTCATATATTTATGAATTAAAGAGATTAAAGAGTGAAAAGAGTTAAACAAAAACAGTTCGAAACTGCATAACAAACACGATTTGAATGATTAATAAATTTTAATGTAAATATAATTATGCGAAATGAGAATAAAGCGTTATTTTAAATCCAAGGCTAGACTTCGAAATCAAATTTAATCAAAAAGCTATTAATTAATCAATACTTTAATACGTATTTTAAACAAAACACAACTAGAGTTTGATAGCAATCGGTTAATACAAATGAAAACATTGTATAAACAGACGTAAAAATTAAACAAAAAGATCGAATAAACAAAACAAAAAGTCAATAAATAAATATTTGATTAGATTTTAATTAGTGATTACTAGAGATTTATGTCTTAAACTAATCTGAAATCAATGTCAAAAACAACTATTATTTACAACTAATTAAATGAGTAATTAAATCAATAAAATAAGATCTAATTAAAGAAAATTATTTCAAAATAAAAAATAGGAAAAAATTCAAACCTAAAGAACCGGACTCTTTAAAGAACTCATGTGCGGGAAACGTGCGGTTAATGTCCCGTTCAATGTACTTCTCATATGGCGACTCCCGATTGATCAGCACTTTGTACTGTTCCATAAGACTGGTCTCGTCCTGACAACCGGCCAACAGCTGCCACACCTCACCTCTCAGTGCTTCGGGAATACCGCGTCGGACGAGTGTCTGCACATGTTTGGGCCGTTGCGATAGGTTTTGATGCCATTTAATCAGTAGTTCTGACCAACCTTTCCACCCAAAGCATAAACAAAATATTAAAAACAATAATCGAAAATAAATTTCCAATTAGGCCTACCGTCGAGTTCGCTTTGCGAACACTCTTTGCTCACAACACCCGTACCGCTTGGAAGTGGTTCGTCATTATCTTCATTCTCGTCATTGGAAGGGGTTGGCAGAGACGTAACTGAGCTTCGGTGAGAATCCATCCGTTCGCCCATCTGTTGGTTGTCGTGCCGGAGCCGAAGCGCCAGTTTGTGCCTCTGATGCGAGAGTTGTGTCGCCGAAAAACACGAGATTACGTCAAACCGGGCGTTCGGCTCAGAGTTAGCCTTTTCCCGGAGCTGTACATGAAATTGCTCGACAAGTGGTTTGCCTTTAGTCAGCGCCGGTATATTAATCCAGAACTTGTCCGCTGCCGAACTGTTCACGATTTTGGCCTTCGCTTCGAACACAAACCGAACCGGTTCTCGAATGCCGGTCACCACCAGATCCACAGCTATTGTCAAGTACACCCGAGTATCTCTGGCCGTCTCAGTGTTGAGCACTTCAAACAAGGGTTCGCTTGGATTCCAAGACCCGATTATCTGCCATTGGGTGACCGGTTTGCGCGCGTTATCGGTCGACACATTGTGTTTAGTCATCGATAAGAGACCGATTGGAACCATATCTGAGTGTTTGATATTTCGACCTTTAATTCAAATCAAAAACAGACTTTAGATTCGAATAAACAAATCGATGTAAACGTTGTTTAATGTCAATAAAACTTCATTTAAACAAAATATGATTCGACAATAAACTTAATTATATTTTTCGATAAACTTTTCATAATTTCAAATAATTTGTTTACGACTAATATCTAATTTAATTAAATAATCGCTAAATCACGCAATCAGTCAAAAGTGAGACTAAAATACATTAAATTCAAAGCAAAAACTGAAGAAAAATAAATATTTAGTCAATTATTTGATTAGAATTAAGAGTAAATAAAACCGGTTTAAAGACCTGGAGATAAAAGCATTCCAAAGCACTTCTCGATATTCAGATTAACCCGGGATTGAGTCAAGTCTTGGAATATAGCGATACAGATCTTCTTCTCAGTGTTGGCCTTAAACTTAAAGCATTCCTTATCGCGCGGACAGATAGTTGTCTTGCCATCGGTGGTGTCCTCTTTGATCTCGAGACCAGATTCGATGATCACATTAATGTCTTGGTTTGCATTCGTAGTGTTTGGCGAAACACGTCTTAAATATTGATTTAAAAAATTGTCAAAAATGTCAAAAGTGTTAAATAGTAATCAAAATAAGAATTGAATCAATACCTGAACGCGAGTCCAAACGCGTGAAGAATAGCTGCGACCGTATCGATGGATATACACCTAAAGACGTGGCACTGAATGACTCCGGTCTCGAAGGTCGAGCCGTGGGAAGCGGTGAAAGCAAAACAGTTTCGTTCGTTAGAGTCCTGTTTACCTCTCGCGCAGAATATAATCCTTGAAATCGGGAACTGACCGATCAGTTTGTGCTTATCTCCTTCTTCGGCACCGGACGAAGCGTCGGCGCTCTTGGCGTCAGAGTCGGAGTCGACTACGAACTCAAACATCTGAACGCATTGTTCGGCACATTTCGGCACAATTAGCGTTATATCCATTGCTGACGGACTGTCGTTAAGTATAGCCATATTCCTCTGGATCTCAGACTCACTTCGGGGCGCATTAATGGCGGCGCAACCCAGATATGTCACCCGTTGTCGTAAAGCCGGTGTGCGCGCCGGCCCCTGACTATCAGCGCCCGTCGCCGGCGCCGGTAGACTCGATGTCGACGACGAAGACGTCGACTGCAGATCCGTTTCACTCGTCTGTGATTGGGAACAGTTGTCATCGCTTTTGGAACCCATTTGTGGCACTGTTTCTAAGTCTAAGTGAAGACAATATTTATATTTTTAATCAATTATTCAATTAATTGTTAAAAATATCTCATTTTTTCGTTAACTATATCTAAAAATAATTTTATTTATTTTTTAATTATTAATCAATTTTATCGACACTTCTGTTGCGAAAAATGTTTTTAACTATTGATCGAAATATTGATAAAAATTTTGTTCAATATTTTTGACATAAAATGAGTGAAAATTTGATTTTATTTAGAAATAGATTTTTGCAAAAAAACAAATATTCAAATGACAAACCATTTTGTGTTTTATCGAAGTCATTATTATTATTATTGTTATTGCAATTGATTTGATTATCATTTGGTAATCGATTCGTGTCTTCAGTATTCGTATTGTTATTGTCGTTCACTTCAGACTCAGACTCAGTGTTTGAATCCATTCTCAGATATATTTAAATAACAATATTGTAATCGAAATGTCTATCAATGCGAGTGCAGAGTATTGACTGATTGACAAATCAAACGATAATTTCGTTTCGGATTGAAATCACAGTTGAATTGAGACACAAATCGTCACATTTTGTCCGCAACTCAACTCTAGATTCAAATTCACAATTGATTTCTGTTTCTAATATTGTTTTTCATTCATTAAAAACTGTTTTTGTATTTTCCAAAAACCAATACTAAAAACTATTTTCCATTCAATTCCTGTTCATTAGTCAACCGTTAGTTTGCATTGGATTGCATTAAAACAAATCAACAAATATTTACACAAAACTGTACTCTTAGACCACTATATATGACAAAATACAGTCGACGCCAGTTATTGATTACTGTTGTGTATATGTATTTCAATGTTATTTATTGCTATTTGATTTTAATAAATTAACTTTGACTTTAATTTGCAGCTAATATTTTTGCGACATTTTTTACAAAGTATGACAATTAGTTAAATTGCAATTACATAGTGTCAAAACAACTAGGTCAAACAATTTTGTTTATATTAGGAAAATGTTGATTTATCTCTTTTATGGTAATTCGACTGGTTATGTACCGCACACACACCCCTTACAGGAGAGGCTAGATACTAGTACGTTTGCAAATATGATCTTGAACTAAAGTTTTTTTCCGGATGTAATGAAATATTAGAGATAAAATGTGTGATTACGTGCTAAATAAATTTATTTATTTTTGTTTATTTAGCATTTTTATTCGGTTGATAATTTAATATTATTTATATATTTATTTATTTATGTAAACTTATTTGTAGTCTAACTGTGAATTTGTTGCTAATTAGTAAAGTATTTATAACTATATTTTTATAAAATATTTTACGTTTGAATAACTTTTGATTTTGTTTGTAGTTTTGAGGCAAATCTTTACCGCAAACACATAACACATAATAATGCAATAAAAATACGTTTATAATAAATATTTATTACTTTATTATTTAAGTTATTATTTTCCGGTATATAAATTTTAAAAATATAAATTAAAAATAATAATATTCTGTTTATCTAACATTAACCAAGTTTAATAAAAACAAAATAAAAACTCTAGCAGAAATTTTAATAACATTGACTTTGTTATAATTATTTTATTGAACTTTCTCACTTTTATTTTTATAATTAAAAAGGTTATAATTTAATTTAGTATATTTGGGCCAGAGAATTTATTAAGTTTGCGTGTATTCAAACATTTTGTTCTATGCAAACAATTATTAAGTGTCATTAGCTATGTCTGAGTTTATGTTTTGAAATTTTACACATTGTTTAAACATAACTTATTTTTAATACATTTTCGAAGAAAAATGTATATATAAATTTGATCTGGTCCCCCCCACCCCCACCCCCACTTCGGAAATTTGACTGCTGATATTTCTCTACTGACTTTGATTACTGACATTTGTTTGCTGACATTTGATTGTTGTCA